>CAOLHI010006585.1:0-28651 GCA_948474755.1 Ctenosaura bakeri
TCTAGGTTAGGGTTAGCGGGAATTAGGGTGATGCCTAAGCTTAGGGAGAGGACAAGGGTTAGGATTAGGGTTAGGGTTAGGGCTATGGTAGGGTTATGTTTCGGGCTAGGGTTAGCGCTAGGGCTCGGTTAGGGCTAGGGTTAGTGCTAGGGTTAGGGTTCGTGTTACAGTGCGGGTTAGGATTAGGATGAGGGTTAGGGTTAGGGCTAGGGTTAGGGTTAGGGATAGATTTAAAGATAGGGTTAGGGATAGAATTAGGTTTAGGGTTACGGATAAGGTTAGGGTTAAAGTTAGGGTTAGGTCTCGGCTTCGGGCTAGGGGAAGGGCTAGGGTTAGAGTTAGGGTTAGGACTGGGGTTAGGTTTAGGGTTAGGTTTAGGGCAGGGTTAGGGTTAGGGGCTAGCGCTAGGGTTAGGGATAGAGTTAGGTCAAGGCTTAGGGTTAGGGTTAAGGCTGGGGTAAGGGTTAGGGTTAGAGTTAGGGCTAGGGTAAGATTAGGGTTAGGGCAAGGCTAGTGCAAGAGTTAGGGCTAGGGCTAGGTTAGGGCTAAGGTTAGGGGTAGGGTTATGCTTAGGGTTATGGCTATGGTTTCGGTTAGGGCTAGAGTTAGGGTTAGGGCTAGGGTTAGGGTTAGCGTTAGCATAAGGGTTATGTCTAGGTTTAGGGTTTAAGTGAAGGTTAGGTCTAGAGTATGTCTAGGAATACGGTTATCAGTAGAGTTAGGGTGATGGCTAGCGTTTGGGTTAGGGTGAGGGCTAGAGTAAGGATTAGGGTTAGGATTACGGTTAGGGTCAGGGCTAGGGTAGGGTAACTTTTAGGGCTAGGGTTAGGGTTAGGGTTAGGGCTAGGGTAGGTTAGGGCTAGGGTTAGTGTCCGGTTGTGGTGAGGGCTAGGGTTAGATTTACTTTTAGGGTTAGGGTTAGGGCTTGGGTAGTGTTAGCGTTAGGTTTAGGGTTCGGGTTAGGGCTAGATTTAAGGTCAGGGCTAGGGTTAGGTTTAGGATTAGGGCTAGAGTTAGGGCTAGGGTTAAAAGTTAGGGTTAGGACTAGGGTTAGGGCTAGGGTTAGGAATAGGGCTAAGTTAGGGCTAGGGTTAGGACTAGGCAGATGGTTCAGGTTTCGGTGAGGGCTAGGGTTAGCATTAACATTAGGGTTAGGGTTAGGGCTAATGTTAGGTCTAGGGTTGGGGATCGGGCTGGAGTAAGGGTTAGGGCTAGGGTTAAGGATAGGTTTACAGCAGGGCTTAAGCTAGTGCTAGGGTTAGGGCTAGGAATAGGGTACGGGTAGGTAAGTGCTAGAGTTATGGTTAGTGATAGGGTTAGGGCTAGGTTTAGGGCTAGGGTTAGGGTTACGGCTAGGGGTACGGTTAGTGTTAGGTTAACAGCTAGTTAGCCTTAGGGTCAATGCTAGGTTAGGGTTAGGGTTAGGGCTAGGGTTAGGGTTAGGGGTATTAGTAGGGTTAGGATTAGGGCTAGGTTTAGGGCTAGGGTTAGGGTTAAGGTTAGGGCTAGGGTTAGGGTTGGGGTCAGGGCTAGGGTTAGGGTTAGGGCTAGGGTTAGGGCTAGAGTTTGGTGAGGATTAGGGTTAGGGTTAGGCTTACGCTTGGGGCTAGGGTTACGGTTAGGGTTAGGTCTAGGGTATGTCAAGGGATAGGGTTAGCAGTTGAGCTGGGTGATGGCTAGGGTTGGTTTACGGTTACAGTGAGGGCTAAGCTTAGGTTAGGATTAGGGCTAGGGTAGCGTTAGGGTTAGTGTTAGATTTAGGGTAAGGGCTAGGGCCACGTTTAGAGCTAGATTTAGGGCTAGGGTTAGGGTTGGCATTAGGTCTAGGGTTGGGTTAGGGCGAGAGCTAGTTCAGGGCTAGGGTTAGTACTAGGGTTAGGGTTTTGGTAACAGTGAGGGCTAGGATTAGGGTTACGGTTAGGGTTAGGGATAGGGATAAAGGGGAGCTTTTGGTTAGGGTTTGGGTTAGGGCTAGGGTTAGAGTTAGGTGTAGGGTTATGGCTAGGTTTAGGGTTAGAATAGGGGCAGGGATAGAGTTAGGTTTAGGGTTATGGCTAAGCTTAGGGTCAGGGTTAGGGTTAGGGCTAGGGTTAGCCATAGGGGTAGGTTTAGGTTTAGGGTTGGGTTACGGTTAGGGTAGATTTGGGGCTAGGGTTAGGGCTAGCATTAGGTCTAGCATTAGGTTTGGGGCTAGGGCTAGTTTAGGGCTAGGATTAGTGCTAGGGTTAGGGTTCTGGTTACAGTGAGGGCTAGGATTAGGGTTACGGTTAGGGTAAAAGGGTTTAGGCTAGGATACTTTAAGTTAGGGCTAGGGTTAGGGTTATGGTTACAATTAGGGTTAGGGTAATGGCTAGGTTTAGGGTTAGAGATAGGGTCAGGGATAGAGTTAGGTTACGGCTAAGCTTAGAGTTAGGGTTAGGGTTAGGGCTAGGGATAGCGATAGGGGTAGGGTTATGTTTAGGGCTAGGGTTAAGGTTATGTCTATGAGTAGGTTTATAGTTGGGGTTAGGGATAGGGAAAAGGGTTAGGGTTAGGGGTGAGATCTAGCATTAGGGCTAGTATTTTTGGTTGGGGGTATCGTTTGTGTAGGCTTAATTATAGGGCCAGTGTTATCTCTAGGGTTACGCCTAGCGTTAGGCTTAGCGTTAGTGCAGAGTTAAGGTTAGAGTTAGGGTTAAGGCAAAGCCTCTATTTAGGGTTGGTGTTGCAGCTAGGTTTTGGTTTAATTTTAGGGTTAGGGCAAGGTGTATGGGTAGGATGGGGTTAGGGCTAGGGTTAGGTTTTCAGTTAGGACTGGAGAATTTAGTGCTTGGTTTACACTTATTGTTAGAGTGGGGTAGGTTTACGGTTAAAGGCTAGGATTGGGATTAAGGCTAGGGTTAGGGTTAGGGTTAGGTCTAGATGTAAAAAGGATTATGGTTAGTGTAAGGGTTAGGGGTTGGGTTAGGGTTAGGGCTAGGGCTAGGGCTGTGTTCAGGGTTGTTACGGTTATGGCTAGAGGTGAGTTAGGGGTTTGTGTTCTGGTAAGGGTTAGGGGGGCTGTTGGGACTAGGGTTAGGGTTACGACTAGTGTTACTCCTAGGGATAGGAAACGTAGACCTAATCCTAGCCCTAGACACAACACTAACCCCTACCCTAACCCTAACCCTAGTTCTAGGGTTAAAGGGAGGGTAGGGTTAGAAGTAACATTAACCCTAACCCTAACAGTAGCCCTAAGCCTAACCCTAACCCTAATCCTCTACAGAACCCAAGCCCGAACCCTAACCCAAACCCTAGCCCCGGGGGCCCACCCCTAGCCCTAATCCTATCCTAATCCTAGCACTAGCCTAAGCCTTAGCAATAACCCTATCCTTAACCCTAGCCCTAACCCAAAGCTAGCGCTACCCCTAACCCTAAACCTACCTAGCCCTAACCCTAACCCCAATGTTAACCCTAGGGCCCCACCGTTTGCCGAACCCTATCACTATCCCTAACCCTAGCCCTAAGTTAGCCTTAGCCCTAACCCTAGCCCTAATCCTAGCCCAAAACCTAACCCTAACCTATCCCTAACCCGAACCAAAACCCTAATCCTAATCCTGGACCTCACCCTCATGATAACCCTAACCCAAACCCTAACATTTTCTCTAACTCAAAAAGCTCCCTGGACCTAATCTAAGCCCAATACTATCTAAAATAAATATAACCCTAGCCCCAAGCCTTAACCCAAACCCAGGCCTAATACTAGTTTTGAACCTAGCACTAAGTCCTAACCCTAACCCTAGCACTATCTCAATGTAGACTAGCCCAACCCCCGTTGCAATTCTAGCTCTAGCCCTAACCGTAATTTAGCCCTAACCCTAACCCCAACCCTAGCACTAACCCTAAAACTAATCCTAGGCGTAAACCTAACACTAACCATACCCTTTGCCATAAACCTAACCCTAGTCCTAAACCTAGCCCTAACCCTATCACTAACCGTAACCCTAGCCCTTGGCCTACCCGTAACCCTAATCCTACCCCTAACCCTAGCACTAGCCCAAGCCACACTGAACCCTATCCTTAACCCTAGCCCTAAACCTAACCCTATCCCTACCCCCAACCCTAGACCTAACACTAGCCCTAACGCTAATGCGACCAGCCGTAACTCTAAACCCCAATGCAAACCCTAGCCTCACTGTAACCCAAACCCATGCCTAACCCTAGCCCTAACTTAGCCCTAGCCCTAACCCTAGCCATAACCCTAGCCCTAAACCTAACCCTACCCTAGCCTTTAAACCCCAACCCAAACCCTAACCCTAACCCTAGACCTCACCCTAACCCTAACCCCAACCCTAGCCATCACCTTAACTCTACAGCTAACCCTAACGCTAGCCCTAACCCAAACCTAGCCCTAATGCTAACCCTAACCCTAGCATTAACCCTAACTGTAAACCTAGACCAAACCCTAACCCTAGCCCTAGCCCTAGCCCTAACCCTAACCCTAACCCTAGCCCTAACCCTAACTCCAGACCTAAACCTAGCCCTAACCCTAGCACTAATACTAACCCTAACCCTAGCCCTAACATTAACTCTAGCCCTAACCCTAACCCTAACGCTAACGCTACCCTAGCACTTACCCTAACCCTAACCCTAATCCTAACCCTAGCCCTCACCGCAACCCGGACACTAACCCTAGCCCTAACCTAGCCCTAGCCCTAACCCTAGACCTAACCCTAGTCCTAAACCTAAACCTACCCTAGCCCTAACCCTAACCCTAATTCTTACCCTAGCCCTCACCCTCACCCTAACCCAAATATTAGCCATCACCCTAACTCTACCGATAACCGTATCCCTAGACATACTCTAGACCTAACCCTAACTTTAACCCAAACCTAGATATAACCCTAATGCTAATGCTAACACTAGCCTTAACCCTAACCCTAGCCCTAACCCATACCACAGCCATAAACCTAACCCTAACCCCAGCCCTAACCTAGCCCTAGCCCTAACTCTAGCACGAGCCTTACCCTAACCCGAACCCTACCCTAGTACTTACCCTAACGCTAACCCTAATCCTAATCCTAGCCCCTACACTCACCCAATTGCAAACCCTAGCCATCACCCTAACTCTACCGATAACCGTATCCCGAGAAATACTCTAGACCTAACCCTAACCCTAGCCCTAACCCTAACCCTAACCCTAGATCTAACCCTACCCCTACCCCTAGTCCTAACCCTACCCCTCGCTCTAAGCCTAGCCCAAACCCTAACCTTATACATAACCCTAAACCTAACTCTATCCTTAACCCTACCTTTAACCCTAAACCTAGCCATAACCCTAACCTTAACTCTAACCCTAACCCTAACCCTAACACTATCTCTAACCTTAAGTTACCCTAGCCATAACCCTAACCCTAACACTAACCATAATCAAAATCCTAGCTCTCACTGTAATCTGAATCCCAACCCTAGCACAAAGCCTATCCCTAACCTAGCCCCAGTCCTAACCCTAGCACAAAACGTAACCCTACCCTAGCCCTAACCCTAACCCTAACACTAACCCTAATCCTAATCCTAGCTCTCACTGTAACCCGAATCCCATCCCTAGCACTAAACCTATCACTAACCTAACCCCAGCCCTAACCCTAGCCCAAAACATAACCCTACCCTAGCCCTAACCCTAACCCTAACCATAATCCTAACCCTAATCCTCACCCTAAGTTTAGGCATCACCCTGACTCTACCACTAACCCTATCCCTAGACATACCCTAGACCTACCCCTATCTCTAGCCATAACCCTAATGCTAACGCTGACCCTAGCCCTAGCCCTAACCCTAACCCTGACCCAAACCATAGCCATATCCCTCACCCAAACGATACTCCTAACCCTAACCATAATATTAGCTTTAGTTCTAGATCTAACCCTAACCCTAAACCTATTCGCTATCCTTAACCCCAGCTGTAAACCCACACCTAGCCCTAACCCTAACCCTAACCATAATCCTAGCTCTATTTCGAGATCTTACCCTAACCCTAACCCTAGCCCTAGCCCTAACCCTAACCCTAACACTAGCCCTAATACCAACCCAAATCCTATCCCCAACAGTAAATTTAACCCTAGCCCCAAGCCCTAATCCTAAACCAAGGCCTAATACTAGTCTTGAACCTAGCACTAAGCCCTAAACTTAACCCTAGCACTATCTCTAATGCTAGTTCTATCTCTAACGCTAGTTGTAATTCTAGCTCTAGCCCTAAGCCTAACACTAACCCTAACCCTCGACTTAACACTAGTCCTAATGCTATGCCTAATTTTAGACCCAACTCTAACCGTAGACCTAAACCTAGAACTTCCCCTGGCCCTAACCCTAACCCTAATATTAGCCCTAACCCTAGCCCTACCCCTAACCCTAACCCTAGCCCTGACCCCAGCTGTAAACCTAGCCCTAACCCTAACACTTACACTTACCCTAACCATAACCCTAGCTCTAATTCTAGATCTCACCCTAACCCGAACCCTGGCCCTAACCCTAAAGCTAACCGTAGCCCGAAACCTAACACTAAGGGTAGCCCTAACCCTAACCCTAACTTTAGCCCTATCCCTAACCCTAACACTAGCACTAGCCCTAAAGCTAACCCTGGCTGTAAACCTAACACTAACCATACCCCTAGCCGTAACCCTAACCATAGCCCTAAACCTAGCCCTGACCCTAGCCCTAACCCTATCCCTAGACCTCATCCTAGCCCTAACCGTAGCCTAAACCTAGCCCTAGCTCTTAGCCTACCCTTAGCTCTAATTGCAGCCCCATCTCTAACACTAGCCTAAGACCTAGCCCTAATCCAATCCTTAACCCTAGCCCTAACCCTACCCATAACCCTACCCCTAACCCTGGACCTAACGCTAGCCCTAACCCTAGACCTAACCCTAGCCCTAACCCTAACACCAGCGCTAATTCTAACACTAAACCTCACCGTAACCCGAAACCTAATGCTAGACATACCCTAGACCTAACCGTAACCCTAACCCTAGCACTAACCCTAACCCTAGCCCTGACCCTAGCCGTAGCCCTAACCCTAACCCAAACCATAACCCCAGCCCTAACCCTAGCCCTAACCCTAACCCTAACCCTAGCCCTAACCCTAGCCCTAACACTAACCCTAATCCAAACCATAACCCCAGCCCTAACCCTAGCCCACACCCTAGCCCTAACCCTAACCCTAGCCTTAACTCTATCCCTAACGCTAAGCCTAACGCTAGGCGTAACCCTAGAACTAAAACTGGCCCTATAATTAAGCCTACCCAAACGATACCAAAAACCCTAACCATAATCCTAGCTCTATTTCGAGATCTTACCCTAACCCTAACCAACCCTAACCTAACCCTAGCCCTAGCCCTATTAAACCTAGCCCTAAACCTACTCGTAGTCCTAACCCTAACACTAACCCTAGCCCTAAACCTACTCCTAGTCCTAAACCTAAGCGTAGCCCTCACCCTAACCCAAGCCCTAAACCTAGCCCTTACTCGTAAACCTAACCCTAGCCGTAACCCTAACCCTAACCCTATCCCTGACCCTATTCCTGACCCTGACCTTGACCCTAACCCTAGCCCTAACCCTAACCCTAACACTAGCCCTAATACCAACCCAAACCCTATTCCCAACAGTAAATTTAACCCTAGCCCCAAGCCCTAATCCTAAACCAAGGCCTAATACTAGTCATGAACCTAGCACTAAGCCCTAACCCTAACCCTAGCACTGTCTCTAATGCTAGTTGTAATTCTAACCCTAGTTGTAATTCTAGCTCTAGCCCTAAGCCTAACACTAACCCTAACCCTCGACTTAAAACTAGCCCTAATGCTAAGCCTAATTCTAGACCCAACCCTAACGGTAGACCTAAACCTAGAACTCGCCCTGGCCCTAACCCTAACCCTCATTTTAGCCCTAACCATAGCCCTACCCCTAACCCTAACCCTAGCCCTGACCCTAGCTGTAAACCTAGCCGTAACCCTAACCATAACCTTAGCTCTAATTCTAGATCTCACCCTAACCCTAACCCTAGCACCAACCCTAGCCCTAGCCCGAACCCTAGCCTGAAGCACAACCCTACCCTAGCTCTAACCCTAACCCTAACCTAGCCCTAGCGCTAACCCTAACCGAAACATAACCCTACCCTAGCCCTAGCCCTAACCCTAACCCTAATCCTAACCCTAGTCCTCACCCTAAGCTTAGGCATCACCCTAACCTTTCCGCTAACCCTATACCTAGACATACCCTGGACCTAAACCTAACCCTAACCCCCGCCATAACCCTAATGCTAACGCTGACCCTAGCCCTAACCCTAACCCTAGCCCTAACCCAAACCATAGACATATCCCTAACCCTAATCCTAACCCTAGCCTTCACCCAATCCCTAACCCTAAACCCATCCATCACACTTACTCTACGCTAACCCTACCCCTAGACATACCCCAGACCTAACCCTAACCCTAATCCTCGCCATAATTTAATGCTGACGCTAACCATACCCTGAACGCTAACCGTAGCCCTAACCCAAAAAATATCCACAACCCTAAACCTAACCGAGCCCTAACCCTAACAGTAACCCTAGCCCTAACCCTAACCCTAGCCCTTTCCCTTGCCCTAAACCTAACCCTAACCCTAATCCAAACCATAAGGCCAGCCCAACCCTAACCCACACCCTAACCCTAACAATAACCCTAGCCCTAACCCTAACCAAACCCCAAAACCCCCGCCCTAACCCTAACCCTAGACCTAATGCTAGCCCTAACCCTAGCCCTAAATCTAGCCCTAACCGTGGCCCTAGCCCTTACCCTAACTCTAACACTAGCCCTAACCCTAATGCTCCCTAGCCCTAACCCCAACCCTAACCCTAATGCTAGCCTAAACCTAATCCTAGCCCTAAACCTAACCCTTGCCCTAACCCTAGCCCTTACTCTAAACCTAACCCTAGCCGTAACCCTAACCCCCACTACCCAACCCCGCCCTGACCCTAACCTAACCCTAAAACTGCCCCTTTAAACCCCAAAACCTATCCCCAACATAAAAACCCAGCCCCAAGCCCCCAATCCCAAACCAAGGTCTTACATCTTGAACCTACACTAAGCCCTAACACTAACCCTAGCACTATCTTAATGCTACTTTTAACTCTAACCCCAGTTTTAATTCTAGCTCTAGCCCTAAGCCCAACATTAACCCTAACCCTCAACTTAACACTAGCCCAAATGCTAAGCCTAATTCTAGACCCAACCCTAACAGTAACCTAAACCTAGAACTTCCCCCGGCCCTAACCCTAACCCTAGCCCTAAACCCCAGCTTTAAACCTAGCCGTAAACCTAACACTTTCACTTACCCTACCCATAACCTTAGCTTTAATTCTAGATCTCACCCTAACCTAAACCCTAGCACTAACCCTAATGCTAACCGTACCGGTAAACCTAAAACTAAAACTAGCCTTAGCCCTAACCCTAAATTTAGCCCAAACCCTGACACTAACCCTAGCCCTAGCCCTAGCCCTAAACCCAGCCCTAACCCCAACCCTAATCCTAGCCCTAACCCTGTGTACTCCAACCCTAACCCTAACACTAGCCCTAACCCTAGCCCTAACCCTAACCCTAACCTAAACCCAACGCTACCCCTTGCTCCCTAGCCCTAAGCCTAAGCCTAAGCCTAAGCTTAGCTGTAACCCTAAACCTAACTCTATCCCTGACCCTATATCTAACCCTAAATCTAGCCATAACCCTAACCCTAACTCTAACCCTAACACTAAACTTAGCCCTAACCTAAAGCTATCCTAGTCCTAACCCTAACCCTAACCGTAACCCTAATCGTAACCCTCACTGTAACCAGAACCCTAACCCTAGCACTAAACCTAGCCCTAAACTAGCCCTACCCCAACTCTAACCCTAGACCTAATGCTAGCCATAACCCTAGCCCTAAATCTAGCCCTAACCCTAACCCTGGCCCTAAATCTACCCCTACCCCTATGGCTAACCCTAGCCCCCCAAACCCCAACCCTAAGCTTAGCCGTAACCCTAAACCTGACCCTATCTCTAACCCTAAACCTAACAATAACCCTATCCCTAATTCTAACCCTAACCCTAACACTAACCTGACCCTAAACCTAACCCTAGCCCCAACCCTAACCCTAACCCTAGCCCTAGCCCTAACCCTAACCCTAACCCTAGCCCTAACACTAACTCTAACTCTAGCCCTAACCCTAACCTTAACTCTAACCCTAAACCAAAACCTAGAATTTTCCCTAGCCCTATCCTGATCCTTACACCTAACCCTAACCCTAAACCTAGAATTTACCCTAGCCCTAACCCTAACCCGAAACCTAGATTTGGGGCTTGGGTAAGGGTTAGGGCTATGCTTAGGTCTAGGGTTAGTTCTGAGGTTTGGTTTAGGGTTAGGGTTAGGGTAGGCTAGGCTTAGGGCTATGGATAGGGTTAGAGTTAGGCTAGGGGTTTGCGTTAGGGCTAGGGTTAGGTCTAGGTTTAGGTTAGGGCTGGGGTTTTAGTTTGGGTTAGGGTTAGGGTTAGCGCTAGACTTTGGGCTATGGTTAGGGTTAGGGTTAGAGTTAGGGCTAGGGCTAGGGTTAGGGTTAGGGTTATGGCCATAATTTGGGTTATAGGGTTAGGGTTAGGGGTAAGGTTAGCGTTTGCATTAGGATAATGGCTAGGGTTAGAGTTAATTGTAGAGTATGTCTAGGGATAGGGTTAGCTGTAAATTAGGGTGATTGCTAGGGTTAGGTTAGGATAGGGTGAGGGGTAGGGTTAAGATTAGGGTTAGGGTTAGGGGTAGGGCTAGGGTAGGGTTAGGGTTAGGCATAGGGTAAGGCTAGTGCTAGAGTTTAGGGGTAGGGTTAGGTTAGGGGTAAGGTTAGAGCTAGGGATAGGGATAGGGTTTGGCTAAGGTTTGGGTAGGGCTAGGGTTAGGGTTAGGGCTAGGGTTAGCGTTAACATTAGGGTTATATCTAGGGTTAGGGTTAAGGGTTTGGGTTAGTCTAGAATATGTTTGGATACGGTTATCGGTAGAGTTAGGGTGATTTTCACATTTGGGATAGGGTTAAGGTAGGGACTAGGGTTAGGATTAGGTTTAGGGTTAGGGTTCGGCTAGGATAGGTTGGTTTAGGGTAAAAATAGTGCTAGAGTTAGGCTAAGGCTAAATTAGGGATAAGGTTAGTGCTAGGGTTAGTGTCTGGGTTGTGGTGAGGGCTAAGGTTAGGATTAGGTTTAGGTTTAGGGTTAGGGCTTGGGTAGCGTTAGTGTTAGGGTTAGGGTTAGGGGTAGAGTTAAAGTTAGGACTAGGGTTAGGGTGAGGATTAGAGCTAGGTTTAGGGCTAGAGTTAGGTCTTGAGTTAGGGTTAGGGTTAGGGTAGGGCCCCTGGCTAGGTTTACGGTTAATGTTAGGGGTAGATTTTAAAGGGTTTGGGCTAGGTTTAGGGTTAGGGTTAGGGGGAGGGTTAGGGTTAGTGGTAGAGTTAGGGTGATGGCTAGGGGTTTTGGGTTAGGGTTTGAGTTTAGTTAGGGCTGGGCTAGGGTAGGTTGAGGTTTACGGCTAGGTTTAGGGCTATGGTTAGGGCTAGGGCTGAGGGGGAGGGGTAGGGGTTTGGGATGGGGAGGCTACAGTGAGGGCTAGGGTTAGCATTAGGGTTAGGTTGGGATAGGGTCTCATTAGGGGTTAGGGCTAATGTTGGGCTAGGGTTAAAGGGGAGGGCTAGGGTTAGGGTTTGGGCTAGGGTTAAAGGGTAAGTTAGGGTTAGGGTGGGGTAGGTTTACAGCTTGGGTTAGGGATAAGGAATAGAGCTAGAGTTAGGGTGAGTTAATTGAGCTAGTTTATGGTTAGGGTTAGGGGTTTTTACTTAATTTTTGTGCCAGTGTTAGTTCTAGTGTTACCCTAAGCCCCTTGGTGTTGGGGGAGTTTAAAGGGTAGGGTTAGGGAGGCAAAGCCACTAGTTAGGGTTGGTGTTGCAGCTAGGGTTAGGTTTAATTTTTTTAAGGGGTAGGTGTATAGGTAGGGTGTGGTTAGGGATGGGTTTGGGTAGGAGTAGGGTTTAGTGTTATGCTGAATTCCAGGATTAGGGCTAGGGTCCAATTAGGGCTAGGGTTAGGTTTTCAGTTGTCTGGAGTTAGGCTTAGATTTAGGGCTTGGTTTAGGGTTATTGCTAGAGTGGGGTAGGTTTACAGTTAAGGCTAGGGTATGGGTGAAGGCTAGGGTTAGTGATAGCGCTATGGTTAGGGCTAGGATTATGGTTAAAGCTGGGCTAGGTTTATTTCTAGGGTTAAGTAAGACCCAAAGGGTTTTTTGTTGGGCCGAGGGTTTATTAGTTTTAGGTTTAGGGTTATATTTATGTTTAGGGCTAGGGTTAGGTTAGTGTAGGGGGTTAGGGTTGAGGCTATAGCTAGGATTAAATCTAGGGTTAGGGCTAGGGTTAAAATTCGGGCTAGGGTTTTCTAGGGTTAGTTCTGGTGTTAAAAATTGGGCTGGGGTGCCCCAGGGTTAGGGCTATTGTGAGGTTTAGGGTAAAGGCTAGGGTTAGGACAAGTGTTAGTGTTAGATTTAGTTTTGTTCAGGGGTTAGGGGAGGTTAGGGTTAAGTCTGGGGGACTTCTTTAGGGATAGTGTTAAGGCTAGGCTTCGTGTTAGGTATAGGTTAGTGTTTTGGGTTTCGCTAGGGTCAGGGCAGTGTTTGGGTAACTCTACCGTTTGAATTAGGTTAGAGTTGGGGGTAGGACTGGGTTGGGATTGGGGTTAGGTTTTGTGTTAGGGTTAGGGGTTAGGGTTGAGTTAGGGTTAGGGCAGGGTTAGGTTTAGGGCTAAGGTTAGGGCTAGGGTTAGGTTTGGGATAGGGCTAGGGTTTGGGGTAGGGGTAGAGTTTGGGTTAGGGGTAGGGTTAGGGTTAGGGTTAGGGCTAAGGTTAGGCCTAGGTTTAGGGTTCGGGCTAGGGTGAGGGTTTGTGTTAGGGCTAGGGTTAGGGTTAGGGTTCGCGTTTGGGCTAGGGTTAGGATTAGGGTTAGGGTTAGGTCTGGGGTATGTCTGGGAATAAGGTTAGAGTTAGAATTGGGGTTATATCTCGGTTTAGGGTTAGGGTTAGGGTGAGGGCTAGGGTTAGGATTAGGGTTAGGATTATAGGTATGGTTTGGGTTAGGGCTAGGGTTAGGTTTAAGGTTAGGGTTAAAGTTAGGTTATGGCTATGGTTAGGTTTAGGGTTAGGGTTCAGGTAAGGGCTAGCCTTGACTAACTTAGGGCTTGTGTTAGAGTTAGGGTTAGGGTTGATAAGAAAGGAACTGTCATAGACTTTCCAGATGAACAAGGGACTCTCTGAGAATCACAGGAAGTTCTTAGAAGTGCAACTGTTGTCTTCACTTGAAAAGTGGCACAAGAAGAAATAGATGCACTGCAGAAGAACAGAACAACACTTTCTGAACTTCCACCAGGAAAGAAAGCCATAGGATCTAGATTTGTCTTCAAGCTGAAACTGAATGCTCAAGGAAAGGTGGAACGCTACAAACTAAGGCTTCTCACAGAAATTTGGAATAGACTTTGATGAGACATTTGCGCCTGTTGTCAAACACAGTACCGTAAAACTGCTTCTCCGTCTAGCTGCTTCCAAGCAAATGGATGTAAGACACCTTGATGTGAAAACTGCTTTCTTACATGGAGAAATAACAGAGGAACTGTACATGCAACAAGCTCCAGGCTTTGTAGACCAGAAGCAACCACATCTGGTTTGCAAGCTGAACAAGGGTTTTTGTGGACTTAAACAGGCTGCTAGAGCTTGGAATGAGAAACTACACAATGTAGAAACGACTACGCTTTAAGAAAGGAGAAGCAGATCAGTGTTTATACACCAGAACCAAAGAAGGTTATCCAACCTTTATCCTGAGCTATGTTGATGAGCCACCAACAGAAGTGAAGACTACTCAGAAGTTGCACATCACTTGAACAAGAAGTGGAATTGAAAGGAGATGCTATTTGATTCAAAGAGAACAAGATGGATCTTTTCTACTAAATCAAAAACAAAAGATTACTGAAAGCTTAGGACCTCCAAGATGCCCGTACTGTAGCAACGCCCTTGATCTTCTTAAAAATACTGAAGAAAGTGATGCTTTACCAGATAATAGTCTCTACACAACAGCAATAGGAAAACGCCTGTACATGTCTACCAACACCTGCTATTGCATCTGCTGTAGGGAAAAGTTAACTCATCAACAAAGAAATATTGGACTGGAGTAAAAAGGGTGGCTAGATACTTAAAAGGGACTATCAACTTTAAATTGAAGCTACCAGCTAGTAGCAGTTCAACAATGGTATGCTGATACAGCAGATTATCACTGTTAGAGGTTTCCTATTTTTGTATGGAAACGGCCTTATTTGAAGAAATGAATGAATGAAGAAAAACCGAGTAATAAATGAAGAAAAACCGAGTAATGGAAGGCAACCAGAGCTGTTTTAAAATTCTCAAACAGAGAAGATGACACTACGCAGCAACCACAAAGTACGTGAGCTCACAGAGAATGATCAAGATCTACTGTCCAACCACTGAGATGGTAGCTGATACCAAACCTCTACTAAGAGATGGCTTTGAGAATCTGTGAGTCAAGATGGGACTTCAGGGGTGCATGCACGGTTGAGAAGGCGTGCTGGGAATGGCAACCTTTGCATGCCTAATTAAATGGTTAGTTCGCTTGCATGTCTATTGTAAGCATAGAGAGATAGTCTAGAGAGGACGTCCTGTTTGTTGGTTAACACCTGTTCCTCTAGTACATACACATTCCTTGTTCTTTTAAAAGGTTCTCTTGCCATTTACTTGCCCTTTTTTGCCTTTGCCTTTTGACCTGAAAGCAGGTTCTGAGATCTCCGAACAGGGATTATTGGCAGCAAGCATGTGAGTGTTTAATTTTCTTCCTACCATCTTCAAGAATTGAACCTGTATAGATCCCAATCCTCTACCAAGAGACGTCTTTGAGAACCTGGGAGTCAAGATGGGACTTCAGTGGTGCATGCACGGTTGAGAAGGGGTGTTGGGAATGGGAACCTGAAGATTTTGTGAGTGTGTCTGGAGTGGTGCTAAAGAAATGGGACTGGTAATCTGTTCAACTTCCATTTCTTTGCAATTACTAAAATACTCTGCTGAGAGTCTCATTACCAAGGTCTCTCAATATTCAATTTTTTTTCAATTAACCCCAACAGGGCGCACTTCTGTTGAGCAAAGCATCAAAGTATTTGCCAAATTACCTTTCCCCACAGATGTTCACTGTTGGGAATTTTCAATTTCTGTATGGATTTTATTGAGTCTTTCGCCTCCAAGTCAAAGCCTCTATACGCCCTGTTTTTCAACAGGGCATATAGAGGCATTGACTTGGAGGCTAAAGAATAAAATCCCTAGAGAAATTGAAAGTTCCCAGGAGCGTACATTCTTTTTCAAGAATGCCCCTTGGGAGTGGGAAAATGCACAGCAGCAGGCATCTGCCCAACTAAAAGAGCATCTTATGAAAGCGCCAGCATTGGCCCATCCGAACATTTCTAAACCGTTCCTCATACAACTAGCCACCTCAGATAGTATAGGAGCAGTTCTGTCGCAGCAATTGAATGGCAGCGTGTTAAGCATATACCTCCCGTAATTTCTGCTCCCACGTCTGGAAAGGTCCAGAATGGCCAGGTATCCAATGCAAGGATAGCCAAATGGACTGTTGCCTTGGTGTCACGTGGGGTGGACTTCCAAAAGCAACCAAAAGATCATCCGGCTCCCTATGGTCTAGTTGTGACCGGGGCCGTGCATGAGTGTCCTTTGTCACCAATATTGAAAACTAATAGGCCAATTGAGTGGGATCGTCTCTCGAAGAGACTCAACTGCACAGATTTGTCTGTTGGTTCTGTGACAGTAGTCCACAGACAGGCTTTAGAGCGATCCAAGTCCCAGATTCCTTCACCCTACAGGGGAAAGCCAGGCCTCTCTCTAGCCAAACGGCCGAACTAAAAGCTCTTCAGGCTATCTTACAGCACGAACGGCTTGACTGTCCATTAGCCATCTACACTGACGCAGATTGAACTGCTAAAGCAGCTGTGTGGCTTCCAATCTGAATCCAAAATGACTTTAAAGACTGCAGCCCATCTAGACAAATGGGTTCGCATTGCTGCCTGAATTGGACAGAACTGTACCTACCTGGGTTACTCACATCCTAGGCATGGCTTCTTGTATTTGGAACAACTGGGGAGATGCCCTTGCCAGGGACACAGTTTTGTAGGACGATTGGGCTCCCGTAGCTGCTATTAATGTCAACCCGAAACAGCTGATGCTCCTTTCCATGTTTGACAGGCACCCTCCAGGAAGAGAGACACAGACATTTCTGAGCTGGCCAGGAAAGGCTACTATCTCAGTGGTTGGACAGTACATCTTGATCATTCCTTTCTCTGTGAGCTCACGTACTTTGTGGTATCTTCTTTCTCTGTGCTTGCTGCCTGGTGTAATCTTCTCTGTTTGAGAAAGTTTAATACGGTTGTGGTTGTCTTCCATTATTTGGTTTTTCTTCATTTATTCCAAATTCAGACAACAATTGATCAAACCAAAGTAATTCTCTACATGCTTCTGATGGTGAAATATACTCTGCTTCTGTAGACGATAGAGCCACCACACTCTGTTTGTGGCTGCCCCATGAAATTAGGCCATCTCCATGCATAAATAGGAAACCTCTGACTGAGTGATAATCTGCTGTATCACCTTAGCATACTAATGTTGGATTGCTACTCGCTGGTAGCTTCGATTTAAAGTTGATCACTTTTAAGTGTCTAGCCACCCTTTTTACTCCAGTCCAATATCTCCTTGTTGGTGAGTTAACTTTTCCTGCTTAGAATCCTTACAGCAGATCCAATATCAGGTCTTGTGTTTGTTTACAGGAGTTTTCCTATTTCTGTCCTGTTGAGCATCACTTTCTTCAGTATTTTTCAGAAAATCTGTGGTCAAGGGTGTTGCTACAGTACGGGCATCTTGGAGTCCTAAGCTTTCAGTACTCTTTTGTTTTTGATGTAGTAGAAAAGATCCATCTTGTTCTCTTTGAATCCACGCCCATAGTATTTTGCATCGCCTTTCAATTCCACTTCTTACATCCATTTGTTTGACAACAGGCGCAAATGTCTCATCGAAGCCTTACTTTGCAGCTTTCCACCTTTCCTTGCGCATTCAGTTTCAGCTTGAAGACCCATCTAGATCCTATGGTTTTCCTTCCTGGTGGAAGTTCAGTAAGTGTCCATGTTCTGTTCTTATGCAGTGCATCTATTTCTTCTTGTGCCGCTTTTCTCCACTGAGCTGCCTCTGTTACAGGCATCTGTTCAATTTCTTCAAAGCTTGATGGTTCATTTGGTAACACTGATGTTCCGAGGCAGGACAAGCGTGGAGCTGGTACACCTTTGTTGGATCGCGTTGAGCGTCCAGGAACCTGTTCTTGAACCTGGACTGTCTCTGCAGGATCCTCCTGTCCAGTGCTCAGGTCAGAGCCATCTACATCCCCTTCTCTGAGTGCACTGCTCTCTGCCTTTAGTGTGCTTTCTGCAGCATATATCTCAGTCCTTTCTTCAGAATCAGGTTGTGTAGCTGCTTGTGGTATTTCAGGTGAAGACAACAGTTGCACTTCTAAGAACTTCCAGTGATTCTAAGAGAGTCTCTTGTTCATCTGGAAAGTCTATGACAGTTCCTTTCTTATCAACTCTGCTTTGTTCAAAGCAAACTACATGCCTAGGAGCAATTTCACCAGTCTTTAACTTCATTACTCTATATATAGCCTTTGCTTCCAGGAGTATAGCCTATTAGAATACTCTGCTCTGCTCTGGCATCTAGTTTGTGTCGCTTCTGTATGTATGAATATGCAATACTTCAAAAGGTTCTAATGTCTTTAATGTCTGGTACTCTGCCATGCCATAGTTGAAATGGTGTTTGTGTGGTGCATTTTGTTGGCAATCTATTCTGGAGATACGTTGCAGTCATAAAGGCATCACCCCAAACTTTACTGGGAAGATGACCATCTGCCAGCATGCACTTTGTCATATCTAGGAGAGATCTCAATTTCCTTTCAGCAATCCCATTCAGCTCAGGAGTGTAAGGAACGCTCCTCCTGTGCAAAACGCCATGCTCTTCCAGGAAAGCTTGTGTGCGATGTGAAATGTACTCACCAGCGCCATCTGGATAGCTTTCGATGTCATCTTAAACTTGGTTCTCACCATGACAACATATCTCTGTAGCATGTCTTGAGCTTGACTTTCCTCTTTCAGAAGATAAGTAACAAAACACCTGAAAAATCATCCATAAAAGTTAAAGAATATCTGTTTCCACCAAGTGAAGGAACATTAAATGGACCACACTGTGAATGAGATCTTAGTGGTTCTCTTGTCTGACTGACTTTTGTTCAACACAAGTTACGCACCCAGTAGGAGTTTCATTGTATTGTTGATTCACCTTGATTCCTGTAGCCACGCTCTGGTTCTGCAGTTCAAGAACTGCCTTTGGATCACGATGTCCAAGACTTCTGTGCTCGAGCAGCATTCACGTGTTGAGCTGAAAGGTGTGACTCATAAACACCATTATTTTGAAATGCTTATTGAAAAAGGACATTATCTTTGTGCATTTCCCTTTCTTATCTAAAGCAGACACATCGATCATTTTGCAGTGTAGTTCAGGAGCAAACAAGACATCACTTGCTACATTCTGGGCAACCTTACCATTAGGCAATAAACAGTTTAAAGTGCAGCTTCCTGATCCCAAGATCTGCATGGATTTGAAGCTTGAATTTTTCCTGTTGCATCTGCTTTCATTTTATCAAATAAGCATCAGAAAATGTGCTGTGATTGTTACAGCCAGAATCTATAATCCAACAATTATTTTTCTGCTTGTAGTCATTAACTGCCAGAGTCTGTCCCATTAAAAGAAGATTACTTCCTCTGTAAGACTGTTTGCTTGATTCACCGACATGCTGCCTTTGTGTTGTAAATTTCTTAGCTGGAGAGCTACCATTGCCTGAGGGCTTTTTGCGGAGGGTACAGTTTTTTGCCATGTGACCCTTTTTGTTGCAGTTAAAGCAACTGAGCTCTGATTGGTCTCTAGGCAGAGCTTTGGATCTGTCCTTCTCGGTGGCCAGGTAATTTGACCCACTTGGTCTCTGTGTATGATCAAAAGGGGAGGCCATTTGGTCAATGCATTCCTCTCGTAATTTAGACAAAGCTTCATTAAAGGTTAGCCCTTTTAAATTTTGTAAGAGCGAGATGAAGGGATTGAACTGTGATCCCAGAGTTCCAGTCAGGAAACAAACCTTTTGTCTGTCGGAAAACTGGAATCCACAGGAATTCAATATCAAAAATCATAATCAGTTTGCTGATATAAGCTTCACAGCCTGCTTTAGTATGAAGGCGAAGCTGTACAAGTTCCCTCATCCAAATTGACTGAGACTTTTCACGTGAAAGACCATAAACTCCTTTATCTAGCATTTCCTTTGCATTTTTACAATCTCTTACACAGAGTAGCTGATTAGCCTCCAATGCATTACCAATTAGGTACTGTGCTGTGGCATCTTTTCTCAACCATTCTTCTCCAGTGTCACCACTTGGTTTTTCTGTTTCAATTGCACCAAGAACATTATGGTAATTAAAGGCTAAATTTAAATTTTGTCTCCATTCTGTATAGCTCTCATTGCTGAGTAGTACAAGTCTGGGTGTGGAAGCTAGGTCTAAATCTGCATGCAGCATTTTTGCTTTAGTTAGCAATTCCAACCAAAAGAGAAATCAGCTCTAGAGAAAAGTCTCTAGCTAAATTTGTGTTTCCAAAAAAGGGGGAGGGGGAAAAAACAGACACTTTCACAGGAAAGACACAAAGCAAAAAACCCCCAAACAATCTGGAAACTGTTCTGTTCTGGGCCCCCATAACCTGTTGGGGAAATTGAGAGACTTTGGTAATGAGACTCTCAATCAGCAGAGTAATTGCACAAAAACAGCAGAAGTTGAACAGATCACCAGTCCCACTTCTTTAACTCCACCCAAAACACACTTAATGTAGCTGAAGATAAACACAAAAACAGTTTAGTTAAAAATATAAAAGAGTTTACTCACCAAAATCTTGTGCATGGTCTACACAGGTTCAATTCTTGAGGAAGGTAGGAAGAAAAATAAGCACTCACATGCTTGCTGAAAAATGATCCCCGTTAGGAGACTCAGAGCATGCTTCCAGGTCAAAAGGCGAAGACAAAAGGGGGGTAGATGGCAAGAGAACCTTACAAAAAGAAAGAATGTGTATGTGCTGGAGGAAGAGATGTTAACGAAGAAACAGCAAGTTTTCTCTCTAGGCTATATCTATATACTTACAATTGACATGCAAACAACCAAGCCAGTTAATTAGACATGCAAAGGTTGTCACTCCCAACAAATCCTACCCTAAACCCTAGAGCTAACCCTAAACTTAATGCTAACCCTACAACTAACCCTAGCTCTAACCCTATACATAACTGCAGCAATAGACCCAACACTAACCCCTACCCTAACCCTAACCCTAAACCTAGCCCTAACCCTAGTCTAAACCCGAACCCTAACTCGAGCCGTCATCCTTACCCTACCTTAACACTAAACCTAATGCTAAGCCTAACCGTAGCCCTAACCCTAACCGTAGTCCTAACCATAGAACAAAAAGAAACAATAACCTTAGCCCTAACTCGAGCCCTATCCGTAACCATAACCATAACCCTAATCCAAACCTCAGAACTAAGCTTAGACCTAAGCAAAGCCCTACCCCTTACCCAAGCCCCAAATCTAACCCTAGCAGGAAACCTAGACCTAATCCTAGCCCTAGACACAACACTAACCCTTAACATAACCCTACCTCTAGGTCTTGGGTTAGTGGTAGGAGTAGGCTTAGAAGTAACATTAACCCTAACCCTAACCCTTACAGTAAACCTAGCCCTAACCGTAAACCTAGCCCTAAACATAACCCGAGCCCTAACCCTAGCCCTCACCGTAACCCCAACCTTAGCCCTAACCTTAACTCTAGCCCTAACCCTAACCCTAACCGTAATGCTACCCTAGCCCTAAGCCTAACAGTAACCCTAAACCTAGCCCTAACCCTAACCCTAGCACTAACCCTACAGCTATACCTACCCCTAGCCCTAAACCTAGCCCCAAACCTAAAGCTAACCCTAACCCTAACCAAAACTATAACCCCAGCCCTAACTCTAGCCCTAACCCTAAACTTAACCCTAGCCCCAACCCTAACCCTAATCCTCTGCCGAACCCTAGCCCTAACCCTCGCACTAACCCTAACCCTAACCCTAGCACTGTACCTATCCCTAAACCTAGCCCTAACACTAATCCTAGCACTAAACGTAGCCCTAAAGCTCGCCCTAACCCTACTCCTACCCCTACCCCTACCCCTAGTAATAACCTTAACTCTAGCGCTACCCCTAACCCAAACCATAACTCCAGCCTTAACCCTAGCCCTAACCCTAACCCTAAACCAGACCCTAAACTAACCAAAATCATAACCCCAGTCCTAACCCTAGCCCTAACACTAACTCTAACCCTAGCCCTAAGCCTAAGCCTAACACTAGCCCTAATCCTCTACTGAACCCTAGCCCTAAACCTAGCCCTAACCCTAACCCTAACCCTATCCCTGACCCTAACCCTAAGCCCTAACCCTAACTCTAGCCCTAAACCTAGCCCTAACCCTAAACCTAGCCCTGACCCTAACCCTACCCCTAGAACTAAGTCTAGCCCTAACCCTAAACCTAACCCTAATCCTCTACCGAACCGTAGCCCTAACCATAGCACTAACCCTAACTCTAACCCTAGCCCTGACCCTAACCCTAATCCTAGCTCTAACCCTAACCCTAACTCTAGCCCGAAACCTAGACCTAACCCTAACCCTACCCCTACCCCTAACCCCAGCCCTAACCCTAACTCTAGCCCTACCCGTACCACTACTCCTAACCCTAGCCCTAGCCCTAACCCTAACCCTAACCCTAAGCAAAATCATAACCCCAGCCCTAACCCTAGCCCTAACCCTAACCCTAACCCTAAGCCCTAAGCCCTAAGCCTAAACCTAACCCTTAGCCCTAAGCCTAAGATTAAGCCTAACCCTAATCCTCTACTGAACCGTAGCCCTAACCCTAGCACTAACCCTAACCCTAGCCCTGACCCTAACCCTAATCCGAGCCCTAACCCTAACCCTAAGTCTAGCCCTAAACCTAGTCCTAATCCTAAACCTACCCTACCCCTAACCCAAACCCTAACCCTAGCCCTAACCCTAACTCTAGCCCTAAAGCTAGCCCAACCCTAACCCTACTCCTAACCCTAACCCTATCTCTAACCCTAAACCTAATCCTAACTCTAACCCTAACTCTCACCCTAACCCTAACGCAAACCCTAGCCCTAACCTTAAGCTCCCCTAGAGCTAAACCTAACCCTAACCCTACTCCTAACCCTAACACTAACCCTAACCCAAACACTAGCCCTAACCTTAAACTCCCCTAGCGCTAACCCTAACCCTAACCCTAACCCTAGCCCTCACTGCAACCCGAACCCTAACCCAAGGACTAACTGTAGCCCTAATGTAGCCCTAGCCGTAACCGTAGCCAGAAACCTAAACCTACCCTATCCCTAACCCTAATCCTAATCCTTAACCCTAGCCCTCACCCTAACCTCAGCCATCACCCTAACTCTACAGCTAACCCTATCCCTATCATACCCTAGACCTAACACTAACCCTAACCCTAGCCGTAACCTTAACGTTAACGTTGACTCTAGCCCTAACCCTAACCCTAGCCCTAACCCAAACCATAGCCATATCCCTAACCCTAATCCTAACCCTAGCCTTCACCCTAACCCTAAACCCAGCCATCACACTAACTGTAGTCCTAACCCTATCCCTAGACATACCGCAGACCCAACACTTCTAAACCTAACCCTAAGCCTTGTCCTAACCCTGACCCTAAGTCTAGCCCTAACCCTAAACCTAACTCTAGCTCTAACCCTATCTCTAACCCTAAATCTAGCCATAAACCTAACCCTAACTCTACCCAAACCCTAAACATAGCCTAACCCTAACCCTAACTATAACCCTAGCCCTAATTCTAAAACTAACCCTTGCCCTAACCGTAGCCCTAACACTATCCCTAACCCTACCTTTAACCCTAACCTGGCACCTAACCTTAACCCTAACACAAGCCCTAAATTAGTCCTAACCCTAGCCTTAACCCTGAAATTAAGCCTAGCCCTAACCTGAACCCTAACCCTATCCCTAACCCGAAACCGAGCCATCACCCTAACTCTAGCTCTAACCTTATCCCCAGACATACCCTAGATCTAACCCAAACCCTAATGCTAACCCTAGCCCAAACCCTAACCCAAACCCTAACCCAAACCCTAGCCCTAACCTGAAGCCTAACCCTAGCCCGAACCCAAACCCTAGCACTAACCATAGACCTAAACCCAACCCTAGCCCTAACCCTAACCTAACCCTAACCCTAGCCATAACCCTAACCCAAAACCTAACCCCAATCCGATTCCCAATCCCAACCCCTAACCCTAACTCTAACGGTAGAGCTAACACTCGCCCTGACCCTAGTCAAAGCCCAAACACTAACCTGATACCTAACACGAAGCCTAGCCTTAACACTAACCCTAACACTAAGCCTAACGATAGCCCTAACCTGAGATTTAATCCTAGTCCTAGCCCTAACCTTAGAACTAAAACTAAATCTAACACTAACACTTGTCCTAACCCTAGCCCTTACCCTAAACCTCACAATAGCCCTAACCCTAGGGCTATCCTGAGCCCAATTTTAACCCTAGAACTAACCCTAGATGTAAGCCTAGCCCGAATCTTAACCCTAGCCCTAACCCTAGTTTTAATACTAGCTATAGCCCCAACCCTAACCCCCTACCCTAACCGTAACCCTAGCCCTAACCATAAATATATCCCTAAACCTAGAACTAATCCCAACCCTCGGCCCAACAGTAAACCTTGGCCTTATCCTAACCCTAGCAATAACCCTAGCCCTAGCTTTAACCATATTCCTAGCCCTAACCATAGCGCTAACCCTAACCCTAGCCTTAACCCAAACCCTAGCCTTAACCGTAAACCTACCCCACTCTAACAATAAGCCTAAACCAAGCCCTAAATCAAAGCCTAACTCCAGTCCTAACTGAAAACCTAACCCTAGCCCTAATTGTAACCCTAGACCTAATCCTGGAATTCATCATAACACTAAACCCTACTCCTACCTGTAACCCTAGCCCTAACCCCACCCTACCTCTACACCTAGCCCTAACCCTAAAATTAAACCTAACCGTAGCTGCAACACCAACCCTAACTAGAAGCTTTGCCCTAACCCTAACCCTAGCCTTAACTCTACCCTAACATTAAGCCTAACCCTAGGCGTAATCCTAGAACTAACACTGACCCTAAAATTAAGCCTACCCAAATGATACCCCTAACCCTAACCATAATACTAGCTCTAATTCTAGATCTCACCCTAACGCTAACCCTATTCCCTATCCCTAACACAAGTTGTAAACCTACCCCTAGCCCTAACCCTAACAGTAACCATAATCCTAGCTCTAATTTGCGATCTTACCCTAACCCTAAACTTATCCCTAACCCTAGCCATAATCCTAACCATAACCATAACTGTAGCCCTAACCCTATACCTACCCCTAACATTAAACCTAGCCCTAAACCTACTCCTAGTCCTAACCCTAACTCTAACCCTAGTCCTAGTCCTAAACCTACTCCTAGTCCTAAACATAACCGTAGCCCTAACCGTAACCGTAACCCTGACCCTAACCCTATCCCTAAACCTAGCCCTAACACTAGCCCTAACGCTAACCCTAGACCTAATACTAACCCAAATCCTATCCCAAACAGTAAATATAACCCTATCCCAAGCCCTAATCCTAAACCAAGACCTAATACTAGTCTTGAACCTAGCACTAAGCCCTAACCCTAACCCTAGCACTATCGCTAATGCTAGTCCTAACTGTAACCCTAGTTGTAATTCTACCTCTAGCCCTTAGCCTAACACAAACCTTAACCCTCGGCTTAACACTAGCCCTAATGTTAAGCCTAATTCTAGACCCAACCCTAACAGTAGACCTAAACCTAGAACTTCCCCTGGTCCTAACCCTAACCCTAATATTAGCCCTAACCCTAGCCCTGACCCTAGCTGTAAACCTAGCCCTAAACCTAACCTTTACACTTACCCTCACCAAAACCCTAGCTCTAATTCTACATCTCACCCTAATCCGAACCCTAGCCCTAGCCCTAAAGCTAACTGTAGCCCGAAACCTAACACTAACCATACCCCTATCCGTAACCCTAACAATAGCCCTAAACCTAGCCCTAACTCTAGCCCTAACCCTATCCCTAGACCTCATCCTAGCCCTAACCGTAGCCTAAACCTAACCCTAGCTCTTAGCCTACCCGTAGCTCTAATCGTAGCCCTAACCTCAGCAGTAGCCTAAGACCTAGCCCTAACCCAATCCTTAACCCTAGCCCTAACCCTATCCATAACCCTACCCCTAACCCTAGACCTAACGCTAGCCCTAACTCTAAACCTAAACCTAGCCCTAGATCTGGCCCTAGCCCTAACCCTAAGCCTAACCGTAGCCCTAACCCTAACCCTAACCCTGACCCTAACCCAAACCATAACCCCAGCCCTAACCCTAGCCCCACCCTAACCCTAACCCTAACCCTAACCCTAGCCTTAACAATAGCCCTAGCCCTAACTCTAACCGAAACCATAATTCCAGCACTAACCCTAGCCCACACCCTAACCCTAACCCTAGCCTTAACTGTAGCCCTAATGCTAAGTCTAACGCTAGGCATAACGCTAGAACTAACACTAACCCTATAATTAAGTCTACCCAAATGATCCCACAAACCCTAAGCATGATCCTAGCTATAATTCTAGATCTCACCCTAATACTAGCCCTATTCCCTATCCATAACCCCAGCTGTAAACCTACCCCTAACCCTAACCCTAACCATAATCCTAGCTCTATTTCGAGATCTTACCCTAACCCTAACCCTAACCGTAACCCTACACCTAACCCTTGCCCTAGCCCTATTAAACCTAGCCCTAAACCTACTCGTAGTCCCAACCCTAAACCTAAACCTAGCCCTAAACCTACTCCTAGTCCTAAACCTAAGCGTAGCCCTAACCGTAACCCAAGCCCTAAGCCTAGCCCTTACCCTAAACCTAACCCTAGCCGTAACCCTAACCCTAACCTAACACTAGCCCTAATACCAACCCAAATCCTATCCCCAACAGTAAATTTAAACCCTCAAGCCCTAATCCTAAACCAAGGCCTAATACTAGTCGTGAACCTAGCACTAAGCCCTAAACCTAACCCTAGCACTATCTCTAATGCTAGTTCTAACTCTAACCCTAGTTGTAATTCTAGCTCTAGTTGTAGCTCTAGCCCTAAGAGTAACACTAACCCTAACCCTCGACTTAACATTAGCCCTAATGCTAAGCCTAATTCCAGACCCAACCCTAACCGTAGACCTAAACCTAGAACTTCCCCCGGCGCTAACTCTAACCCTAATTTTAGCCCTAACCCTTGCCCTACCCCTAACCCTAACCCTAGCCCTGACCCTAGTTATAAATCAAGCCGTAACCCTAACACTTACCCTAACCATAACCTTAGCTCTAATTCTAGATCTCACCCTAACCTGAACCCTAGCACTAACCCTAAAGCTAACCATACCCCTAAACCTAAAACTAAGACTAGCCCTAGCCCTAACTCTAACTTTAGCCCTAAACTTAACACTAACACTAGCACTAACCCTAACCCTAGCCCTAACCCTAGCCCTAACCCAAACCTTTGATCCTAACCTAGCCCTAAACGGAACCCTAGCCCTAACCCTAACCCTAACCCATGACCTAACCCTAACCCTAGATCTAACCCTAACCCTAGCCCTAACCCTAACTCCAACCCTAACACTAACACTAGCCCTAACCCTAGCCCGAACCCTAAACCTAGCCCTAAACCTAACCCTACCCCTATCGCTTACCCTAGCACTAACCCTAAGCCTAAGCCTAAGCTTAGCCGTAACCCTAAATCTAACTGTATCCCTGACCCTACATCTAAGCCTAAACCTAGCCATAACCCTAACCCTAACTCTAACCCTAACCTTAGCCCTAACCTAAAGCTATCCTAGCCCTAACCCTAACCCTAACCGTAACCCTAATTCTAGCCTTAATTGTAACCAGAACCCTAGCCCTAGCACTAACACTAGCCCTAAACTAACACTAGCCCTAAGCCTAGACCTAATGGTAGCCCTAACCATAGCCCTAAATCTAGCCCTAACCCTAGCCCTAACCCTAACCCTGGCCCTAAACCTAACCCTAACCCTATGGCTAACCCTAGCCCCAACCCTAACCCTAACCCTAAGCTTAGCCGTAACCCTAAACCTAACCCTATCCCTGACCCTATCTCTAGCCCTAAACCTAGCAATAACCCTAACTCTAACCCTAACCCTAACACTAACCCTAGCCCTAACTCTAACCCTAGCCCTAACCCTAACCCTAACCCTAGCCCTAACCCTAACCTTAACCCTAACCCTCAATCAAAACCTAGAATTTTCCCTAGCCCTATCCCAAACCTTACACTTAACCCTAACCCTAAACCTAGAATTTACCCTAGCCCTAACCCTAATCCTAACCCTAGCCCTAGGAGTAACACTAGTCCTTACCCTAACCCTAGTCCCAACAGCATGCCTAACCCGTACCAGAACCCGAACCCTAACCCTACCTCTACCATAACCGTAGAGCTAACCCTACACTAGCCCTAACCCTAACCCAACCCCTAACCCTTACACTAACCCTAATCCTAGTTTTAAATCTAGACCTAACCCTAACCCTAGCCTTAACCCCAATCCTAGCCTTAACCCTAAACCTACCCCACTCTAACAATAAGCCTAAACCAAGCCCTAAATCTAAGCCTCTCCAGTCCTAACTGAAAGCCTAACCCTAGCCCTAATTGTAACCCTAGCAATAATCCTGGTATTCAGCATAACACTAAGCCCTACTCCTACGTCTAACCCTAGCCCTAACCCCACCCTACCCATACACCTAGCCCTAACCCTAAAATTAAACCAAACCCTAGCCACAACACCAATCCTAACTAGAGATTTTGCCTTAACCCTAACTCTAGCCTTAACTCTAGCCTTAACATTCAGCCTAACACTAGGCGTAACCCTACAGATAACATTGGCCCTATAATTAAGCCTATCCAAACGATACTCCCAACCCTAACCATAATACTAGCTCTAATTCTAGATCTCACCCCAAACCCTAAAGCTATTCCGTATCCCTAACCCCAGCTGTAAACCTACCCGTAGACATAACCTTAACCCTAGCCCTAAACCTAACCCTACCCCTATCGCTAACCCGAGCCCTAACCGTAACCCTAACCCTAAGCTTAGCTGTAACCCTAAACCTAACTCTATCCCTGACCCTATCTCTAACCCTAAACCTCGCCATTACCCTAACCCGAACTCTAACCATAACCCTAACCCTAGCCCTAACCTAAAGTTATCCTAGCCTTAACCCTAACCCTAACCGTAATACTATTTCTACCCCCCACTGTAACCAGAACCCTAACCCAGGCACTAACCCTAGCCCTAAATCTAGCCCCAA
>CAOLHI010006586.1:0-29272 GCA_948474755.1 Ctenosaura bakeri
TATTTCTTGTTATCTATATTAGATAGATTCAAATGTCATTCCTCATTGGGAAGCAAGTTCTGTATTCTTGCTTAAGTCTTCAGACTGTATGTTTACTTAATTCCAGATATAAAAAGTGCATAATAATTGTATGTATTCTGTATTATATTAATGTATTGTCCTTCTTGCTAGATTTTGAAGATATGTTTGATGACGATGATATCCAGTGATAATGATCCTCCAGCTACACCGTATGAATTACTTTTTTGTAGAAGCTGATTGGAAAAGGAAAGTGGGAATATTGTCTCCAAGGCAAGAAAGAGCACCATGAAGTGGCTAATGACGCATGAAGAAGAGAACTGTGGAGCTATTTTCTTCTAGGAGATAGGTAGTCGGGGAATTTTTGAGGCTTGCTTCAATAAAATGTGAATAAAATAAATCAAATACCGGTACTTATTTTCAAGGGCGCTTTTTAAAAAATTCTGTCTGTCATTAGAATGATTTGCAATGAATCCTAAAAGCAACACGCAACCCCTCCCTCTCTCTTCTCCCTGTTATTCCCCTGCAGTTGTTAGTTCTTTTAAAGAATGAGCCAGAATGTGCTTTTGGGAGTGTTTACTATATGGATATATAGTGGTTGACTGCAGTATTTGAAAATATGACTGTTTATTAACATTATTTGGGGGAGGAGTTATATGTTGGTTAATGCATTTTAAGTCATCACCCCTTCTGTTTCTCAGTGCACAAATGAGGTTGGGACTCCAGATATTTGGAAGTGGCACTGGAATGATTAGATGGAATTAAGTTTGTGACTTAGGCACAAAGGTTTTGAAACATGACTTTTAATAGAAACTAATCCTGCTATAATTCAGAACTTTCATTCAGATTTTGCATCCATATAGTTGCATGTAGTGGTTTGAGTGCTGGACTAGGACTCCGGGAGAATCATAGAAATGTAGAGTTGGAAGAGACCACACGGGCCATCCAGTCCAACTCCGTGTCATGCAGGAACACCCTCAAAGCACTCCCGACAGATGGCCATCAAGCCTCTGCTTAAAAACCTCCAAGGTAGGAGACTCCACTACTCTCCGAGGCAGCAGATTCCACTGCCGGACAGCCCTGACTGTCAGGAAGTTCTTCCTGAGGTTCAGGTGGAATCTCCTTTCCTGCAGCTTGAATCCATTGCTCCTTGTCCTGGTTTCTGGAGCAGCAGAAAACAAGCCCCCTCCTTCCTCTACGTGGCATCCCTTCAAATATTTAAACATGGCTATCATGTCCCCTCTTAACCTCCTTTTCTGCAGACTAAACATACCCAGCTCTCTCAGTCTATCCTCATAGGGCATGTTTTCCAGGCCTCTCACCATTTTGGTCACCCTCCTCTGGACTTGCTCCAGCTTGTCAATATCCTTCTTGAATTGGGGTGCCCAGAACTGGACACAGTATTCAAGATGGGGTCTAACCAAAGCAGAGTAGAGTGGTACCAGTACCTCCCTCGATCTAGACACCATACTCCTGTTGATGCAGCCGAGAATTGCATTGGCTTTCTTGGCTGCCGCATCACACTGCTGACTCATGTTCAGCTTGTGGTCTATGAAGACTCCTAGATCCCTTTCACACGTACTGCTATCCAGCCACGTGTCCCCCATCCTATATTTCTGTATTCCATTATTTCTGCCTAAGTGTAGGACCTTACATTTCTCTCTGTTGAATTTCATTTTGTTCGCCCTGGCCCAGCTCTCCAATCTATCCAGGTCATTTTGAATTTTGATCCTGTCCTCTGGCATATTAGCAACCCCTCCCAATTTGGTGTCATCTGCAAATTTGATGAGCATGCCCTCTATTCCTTCATCTAAGTCATTGATAAAAATATTGAACAGCACTGGGCCCAGGACAGAACCTTGTGGCACCCCACTAGTCACTTCTCTCCAGGATGAAAAGCAGCCATCCGTGATCACCCGTTGGGTTCGGTCGGTCAACCAATTACATATCCAATTAACAGTAGCCCTGTCTAGCCCACATTTTACTAGCTTCGATGCAAGAATGTCATGGGGAACTTTGTCAAAGGCCTTACTGAAATCGAGATATGCTACATCCACAGCATTCCCTTCATCTATCAAGCTAGTAACTCTATCATAAAAAGAGATCAGATTAGTCTGGCATGACTTATTTTTGAGAAATCCATGTTGACTTCTCGTGATTATTGCGTTGTTTTCTAAATGATTAGAAACTGAACGCTTAATGATCTGCTCCAGGATCTTTCCGGGTACCGATGAGAGATGATGATTTGAATCCCCACTTGGCCACAGAAACCCAGATGCTGACTTTGTACAAGTCACACTTTCTCAACCTCAGAGGAAGGCCGTGAGAAAATTCCTCTAAAGAAATCTTGCCAAGAATAGAGTCACTTTAAGGTCATCATAAGTTCAAAATGACTTCGAGGGACACAACAACTACATTTACTTATTTGAAGACTTGTATCTGGCTTTACTGCCCAAAGAGGCTCTCAGAGTGGTTTACAAAAGATTTCTCACAATAAAGGAGTCCAGTCTAATTCAGGAAGGGATAATCCCTTATGCTCATAGGGAGCTAATATTATAGAAGCATCATTTTCTGCTCTTGGCCTCGATCTCTGGTGTCCTGTCAGGCACAGGCAGCAGTTCCCAGTGAAGTTCTCTGAGGCAAAGAAGAGGATGAGTAGATCAGTCTTGCTTAGCCCACAATAGATGTTTTTGTGGTGGTGTTTCGCAGGCAGTAAGTCCCATTGAGGTGAGGCATTAGAAGCGAGCAACTAGAACTTTCTTCTTTACATAATTGTGATAGGCATTATGGGGTAGTGGTTTGAGCACTGGACTACCACCCTGGTGATCAGGGTTCAATTCTCCACTTAGCCATCAAAACCTTGGGCACATCACACATTCTCAGGCCAAGAAAACCCTCTGATAGGTTCACCTTAGGATTGCTGTGAGTAGGAAATGACTTGAAGGCACATAACAACAACAACTCAAAATATACGTATCTTGATTTATTAGGAAGCATTTTAACACTGCTCTTTAGCAAAAACCAAAAAAATAAAAAAGGCTCAAGGGGCTATTTAGAGATCACTAATGAATAAGGCAACCCTTGTAAAAGAGTCTAGGGGTCTTAGTAAACCACAGGCTGAACATCAGCCAGTCATGTGATGCAGTGGCAAAAAAACCCCAATGCAGTTCGAGGCTGCATTAACAAGTGTATAGTGTGCAGATTGACCTCACTTGAGATGATGTGTCCAGTACTGGGCACCACAATTCAAGAAGAATATTTGCAAGTTGGAATTCTCCAGAGGAAGATGACAATGATGGAAAAAGTCTGGCAACCAATCTCTGTGAGGGCTGACTTAGGAAGCTGGATATGTTTAGTTTGGTAAAGAGAAGACAGAGAGGTGATACAATAGCCATCTTTAAATATCTGAAGGGATGTCATCTAGAAGATGAAGTGAGCTTGTTTTCTGCTACTCAAGACTGGAACACAAAACTATCTTCAAATGACAAGAAAAAAAAGATTTCATTTAAACATTGGAAGGAACTTTTTCACTGAAAGATCTGTTCACATATGAGGAAGACTGCCTTGCAGCTTGATGGACTCTCTGTTTTTGGGGGTCTTTAAACAGAAGTTAAGTAGCCATTTCTAAAGAGTGCTTTAGTTATATATGCCGGTATGCCAGAGCCCTGAACTTGGTGATCTTTGCAGTCCCTGCCAGTTGTTATAAGTCTCAGATTTACAATCTAAAAAAGGGAGAAAAAATGAGGTGGGAGCAAAAAGTGAACTCAGTCAACTGGGCTGAAAGCATTGAAAAAGGAGAAGGCAAAAGTCTGGGTCCTCAACAGAGGAATTGTAGACTTTGAAGAGGTGTGCATATAAGTCACATATTGACTTAATGGCAGCCCCATGAATTCCATAGGTTTTTATAATCAAGGATACTCTGAAGTGGTTTTGCCAGTTCCTTTGTTCCTATTAAATGTAGCCTACAGCACCTAGTTTCATTGGTGGTCTCCCAAGTATTAACCAAGACTGACTATATTTTTGCTTCCAAGATTAGATAGGATCTGTTGCTTTTAGAATATTCAGGTCACTTGAAGGTACACCAAAGCACATCTAGTTCACCTTCATTCTAATGGTTACGTGAAAAAGTGGTTTGGACACTTGGAAAGTATTACACAAATCCCATTGTAATTCTTCACAATCTTAAATTGGTACTATTATCTGCTGAGAAAAAATGGGTTGCCTAAGTCCACCTAAAGAATCTACAATGGAGGCGAGATTTAAAAATTATAAATTCCTGACTTATTGTTCAGCCTTCTGGCTGCTGCAGTGTACCAGCTGTTCTCTAGCAGAGATTTATGTGAGAGAAAGTATAATTCCCCTCTCTGTTTTTTTAACCTTCTGGATCTTTACGTCCTTAGCATATAAATGTACAGAATAGGACTGAGAGATCAGGGTGGGTCACATATGAAGAAGTGGTGCAACTTAGACAAGAAGTGGATGAATTTAAGTCCTGCACAGTAGGACAATTTCATTAGAGAGGCTTGTGGCATCTTAAATACTGACAAGTTTTATTTGGCATAAGATGCTGGGGTTCCTGAAAGTTTACTTCTTAGTTTCTAAGGAGACACTCTGCTGTTTTGCTGCAACAAATGAACATACAAACATTTTTTGGATAGTTTTGGTAAAGAAATGTTCCCCACACTCCAATTTCAGTATGCATTCAGGAGATGTTTTCACTTCTGGGTTTAAAACAGGAGGGTCCAAAAACATGGCAAAATTGCCTCCCATAGCCTATAGAAGCCATGAGAGGTGCGTTTTTGTTTGTTTGTTTTTGAACAATTAAAAATCACCCTCATGACACCTAGCAGACACTGGAGGTAGTGTGACCCTCCAAGCAGCCCTTTCCACCCAATACACAATTGTTGATTTCCAGTCAATGCAACAAAAATTGTTGCCTATCATTTCCACACTACACTGTTATAGTGCTATTATTCCACTTTCAACATCCTATGGAATCCTGGGTTTTGCATTTCAGGGAGGGGCATTTAGAATTCTCAGCCAGAGAGCTCTTTGGCCTCAGTAAACTACAAACCCCAGAATTCCACAGGATGTTGAAAATGGAATAATAGCACTAAAACAGTGTCGTGCAGAAATGGCCTTAGATTGTGTGCACACTCAGGAGGTGAAATTTCTTCATTTAGTTTAGCTGTACCAAATGTCACTTTACATTTGAACCCTTTGTCCATACTGTGGGTGCCACTACATCCATTATATAGAAGGCAGTCTTTTTGAAGGTTGTCAGGGGACAGCTCTCTATGTGTAGGCAAGTTCTAACTGAAGGCCTGACAAGCGCAAGTCTGGATTAAAGATAAAGTACCATAAAAAGAGATAGCAGGGGATGCTGACATTGCAAGTGGACAGCAGATAGAACAGGCATCCAAGTCACCTGGTCTTGGTCTTTTCCACCCTTGTGAGAAGTACTTCTATTTAAATTACAGAATTATAGAAATTTAATTTTCTAATTTATTATTTATTTATTCCTGTGTGTGCATCTATACATATAAGCCAGTATACACACATTTTATACAAATCAACCACTTCTTTTGCCCTCTCTTTGGCAATGCATAGTGGGTACTATATCCTGTGTGAACCCTTCTTAAAGGCAACATGATGACTAAACTCACTGGCTATGTATAACTGGCTTCCATTCTCTGACCTTTCTGTTTGGTTTTGATCCCTTTTGTGGCTTGAAATAGGCATAGTTCTCCATACCTATGTCTTGGATTGAGAGATTGAAGATGTTTGCAGCTTGTCAGCTAATTCTGTCTAGGGTCACCTTCATCAACTTCTGGTTGCCCAGCTTATGATACTGGTTAAGCCATAAAGGTCAGTTTAACATCAACACTTCATTTAAACATTTTCAAATCTTGGAGCTACAGGATATTTATACATGGAGGAACAGACTCTAGTAAGTCATATAGCCATCATGTTCATCTGGAATTTCATCTTAATATTCAAAACAGTTATACATGACAGACGAATATCTTATCTCATCTGTTTCTTCTGAGGATTAATCTCCTTAAGCAATTATTGTAACAGGGAAAATAATAACCTTGCATCCCAATCCTTGGAGAAAGCCAGGATTCAAATCAAATAAGTAAGTAAGTAAGTAAATCATGCAAGCAAGCAGCCAGCATCAGAGATTCCTGGACCTGAAAAAAAAAAAGTTTTGAACACTTTGCTCTCTGTGAGGAATGTGCAAAGAATAACTTTTGAACAGTGATTAGCACTGAAATTTGGTTAACAAGCTGGTTGACTCTTAAGTAGCAAGGAAGCCATCAATAGTATTGAAATCCACACTTGTTTATAAGTCACTGGAAGCTGAAGGATCTCAATACACTTTATTGCTCGTTTACCAGTCTGAATCCTACCTTTTTCAGTATATGACTTTTGCAGACAATGTAATTTAAGAATGAGAGTACTCTAGTAACTGTTTTAAGTTTAGTTTATCCCATGGAATGAAAAGTCTCATCTAATTAGAGCACAAGTGTGGTTGTTGGGCAGTCTGCAATTTCCTTTACTGCCAGTTTAGCCAGACAGCCCAGTACCTTTGGCCAACACAAATATCTTTGGAGAATGGATAAACTTTATTTTGAAGCATATTTGGCTTCTTGCTGTTGTATGGGTCTTTATTTTGCAACTTGGGTCCTTCATGATGAGAGTTTTCCAGAAATAATGAATATCCTTTATGGGACATTAGAACATTTCCTCCAAAACAGAGCAGAGTGCATACCGGTATGAATATCCCAATTGTACTTCCTTAGCCTGTGAAGAGTTTGGCTACTTTCTTTGACGCATTCTAAAGACTCATGGGGTACATCAAAACACAGAATCTAGCACAATGCTTCTTTGTTTTCTCTATCTCTCTCACCCCCATCTTCTTTCACTCCCTTTGCGCATATTAATCCCAGCTATCAGCAGGATGGGCTGAAGTATTAGTGCCAAAATCAGAAAAGCAGTAGTGGATTTAAATATGATATCAGTAGGAGAATGGGGAGACTCAGTTAAACTACATATCTGATTTCATTGTGTATAATATAATCAACTTTGGGTAATTACAACAAGAAACCCATGAGCTGTAATCTAATCTCTCTAACAAAGGACTACAACCCATTAAGATTTGTTCCTTACATAGCCTGTCACTTTCCCCACTGGAAAATGCCAGAAGATAATTTTGAGCACATAGCTCTCATGCCCTCCAACGTTTCCAAGTTGACAAATGGGATATATGTGGCTGTGCCCCATCAGAAAGTGGTCAAAACAGCATGGTGGGACAAAAGGAGAACAGAAGTTATTATTGAATAAGATCACAGAAAACTACTATTTTAAGATGAGAAACCCTGGAATGTTATGTTCTGAGTTCAGAAGGACAAGACTAACACTAACTATTTCTTCACTGTGAACTCAATTTTCAGCAAATGAAATAAACTGAGGGTGAAAGGGGAAAGTGGGAGGAGGGAGGAGGGGACAGAAACTGGGACATTTTAGAAGCAGCTAAGAAAGTGGGACAGCAGGGGATTAATCAGAACTTTCCTTGCCAAGTAGGAGCATTTGGAAAGTATGATCTCCTCTAAGAGTAATTCAAACAAATATGACATAAGGGAGATTCATGTAGAATTCTCATATTCTGTTTTCAAAGCTGAATGAGATGTTATAGCAGTAGTCCACTGGTCTGGTTCCACCTCAAGTCTCGTAGTTAGAACAATGTCCCCTTCATTAATACCCCATGAGGAAGACTGATTCAAGTGCCAATTGCAAATCTTTCCTGCCATATTATGGAAACACCAACAGTAGAGATGATAAAGAGAAAATGATTGCATCATTGTGTCCATATTGCTTGAACTTGACTGAGTTGCTTGAACATATTGGTGGTTTCAAATGCCTGCCCAGTAATAAAAATGACTGTCCTGGGCTTTCTCTATCTCATTGCCAGAATAAAACAGGCCACCCCACAAATGTATCTTTCTGAGATCTTGGAAAGATTGATGGAACATGTATGTAATTACTAAATCAGTTTCCACCCTCTTCTTTCCCTCTCCCTCCCGCATGTCTGTGTGTGTGAGAGAGATTTAACTGTTTTATAGGTTTATGTTTTTATTTTATTTTAATGTTTTATAGGTTGTCAGGTTTTTGAAAAGACAAATAAAAGACAAACAAATGGGTCAAGCCTGAAATTCTCCTTAGAAGCCAAGATGACTACACTGAGACTGTTGTACTTTGGAAATATCACGAGAAGACATGATTCATCAATAAAGACAATGATTCATAGCAAGGTAAATGTAGTAGGAAAAGAGGAAGACTCAACTACAGGTTGACAGACTCAATCAAGGAAGCCCTAGCCTGAGTTTGTAAGACCTGAGCAGGACCGTTGATGGCAGTGATTTAGATGCCTCTCATTAATGAGGTCACCATAAATTTAAATCAGCTAGACAGCAGTTAACAGTAACATAGTTCTCGTGTTTTTGGTGGAGTTAAGGGTTTCCTATCAGATGGAATCTTTTGTTGTTGTTTTTCCCATAACCAATTCTTCTGCTTTCATTAGCACACGTGAGCTAAAACTGACCCTGCAAAAATTTATATACATACCTAATCTTCAGTCTTGAGAAAGCAATCAATATGCTTTGAGCTTGTGTGCAAGCCTTTAAAGGAATGGCGTCTTTTAGCAGCTATGAAAACTTCTAAATTTACTTAATTGGATGGAACAATATAGCAGTAAGCAAACAGTGTATCCACTGTGGAGATTAAGGTAATAGTCAAAATAATCTACATTGTCTATAAATGGTAATGAGACCCATCTATTTTTCTTAAAAGTCTTTAGTTTTCTTGAGTTCTTGTAACATTTTTTTTAGAGTTCAAGATCTGTTAAACTGCTGGTGCTGCTGTGAATTTACTATATTTGTTTTCTCTTTTGTCCCTGATTTCTATGATGTATTTAGATTTTATATTTTTAGCCTTTCCTTTAATTGTAAGCTCCCTAAGAATGGTTATTATAATTTTTGTTCCAAGTGTTGTAAAATAGTTGAGGAGAACTGGTAGCCTTCCAGATGTTGTTGAAATGCTGCTCCCACTGCTGCTTCAGAAGCCAACATCTGAATGGCTGCAGCTACTCTATCCCTATTGTGAAATCAATTCAGAATCAAGCACTCAAAAAATGAAACAAAGTTAATTTGAAAAAACAAAAGGGGACCATGTGTACTCCAACCATGAAAATCCAGGGAAGTAATATTTGGGGTTCCTTTTTCCTGCATTCTATATTGTGCCATATTGTTGACATTCACACACAACAGTGAATGGATACCAAGAGAGAGAGAGAGAGAGAGAGAGAGAAGGAAGGAAGGAAGGAAGGAAGGAAGGAAGGAAGGAAGGAAGGAAGGAAGGAGAGAGAAATGAAACCAAACCAAATAAAACCTGAATGACTCAACTACCTTCCTCCCTTTATTTCGAGGGCCATTTCCGCACTAGCCTATTATAGCGCTATGATTCCACTTTCAACATCGCATGGAATCCTGGGGTTTGCAGTTTCGGGAGGGGATTCCATAGGATGTTGAAAGTGGAATCATAGTGCTTTAACAGTCTAGTGTGGAAATGGACTAGGACAAAGTGAAGCCAAAAGAACTGTGCAGGAGAGGGCTTTTCAGCTGGTCCAACTTGCCTCAACACAGTGCTATAGAGGTGAAAACCATGCACTGAACCTCTACCTTTGCACAATTCTAGAAGAGAAGAAAGAGAGCTATGCTAAATCAGGTATTTTTCTGGGACTGAGAATATTCTGTTCCATTACTTGGATTTTTTTAGAGAACTTTATCTCAAATGGAAATAAAGCCTAATGCTTCCATGTCCTGCTGCAAGAGCGGAGACCATTTTAGGAGTTCTAAGAAAATTAAGTGCAGGGTGCAAGATGTATGCATTTTTGTAATAGGGCTACCTATGTTTCTGCAATCCTTACTCTACAGAGTTATTAACACTATGCTTAATTTAGGACTGCCTAGGAAAAAATAATGTAAAATCTATTTAGAGCCTGTTGAAACATTTATATCTTTTAAATGTGCATAGAACAGAGCATTTCACTGGTAGTCTTTTCTCAGTACAGTTTTGCAGTGGTGACATAAGCTGATGTCCTCACTTACACATTTTTCAGAGAGATGTAGCCTTCCAGTTGATGTTTAAAAATGGGATGCTTCCTAGATGAAGGTACTGTATAGTGAAGCAACCTTAACTCCCCCCCTCCATTTGAAAAGCCTTTTAACCCCTTTTTTGGTGGAAAAGAAAGGAAATGTAACACACTTTGTAGTTGAAGACCATATTGTCTGGGTCTCAGGTTTCATGAATTAGGCATGGTGATTACATGGCAAAGGCCTTATCTGAAGACAAGCCTGGTCATTTTAGGATATGTATTTGCATTGGTTATATCGAGTATGTGTCAGTCTGTGAATGTCTTTCTCTGTATAGTTTGTGATCCTATAAAGTTTGTTTTCTATGATAAGGTAATATAACCACATTTGACGTGGAGTAAATTGTAGAGCCAGCATGATGTAGTAGTTTGAGTGTTGGACTATGACCTTGGAGAACAGGATTCAATTCCCCACTTGGCTATGGAAATCCGTTGGGTGACCTTGAGTGAGTAACATCCTCTCAGCCCCAGAAAACCCCATGATAGATTCACCTCAGGGTCACCATAAGTTGGAAACAACTTGAAGGCACACAGCAACAAACAGTAGACAGGGAATCCTATAGTCAGACATGGTACAACTACAGGGAATGGTGCTATACTAGCAATTCATCCCAGAGTATTTATCCCCATGTCAAAAACTAGATGATGGACCATCCTGCCCCCTGCTATTAATTTGATTTTCTCAAGCCATTGACTGTCCTGCTGTTACCCTGTGTGTTGGGGGGTCCCGGGAGGGGCTCCCAGATTTGCCAAATAAAACACCAATTGGGGGAAATTAGCTGGAGCACTCTCGTGGCTGAGCGAGAGGCAGGGTAACTTTAGCAAGGATCCTTAACCCTATGTATACAGCGGCGGGTCAGAGAGAGGCTAGACAAGGTTTTTCCAATAACAAACAATCCTTTATTAAAGACAAAAACACGAAAGACAAGACATAAACTAACTAACTAGGAAATAGAAACGGAGATTTTTGGGGAAGGCAATACGACACCTGGTCTTGTAGTCCTGGAGAGAAGTGGGAATCCAGGGAAGAAAGCCCAGCGTGGTTAGCTGAGGGGAGTTTCCTTAGACAACCGGCAGCAAGGCGGGATGGAAGTCCAAAGTAGTCCGAAGACCGTTTGGAAATGCTGGGTTTTTATAGGGGAGTTTGTGCCTACCGGCTATGGCAAGCCAGGTGGGAACAAAAGGAGTTTTAGCGCTAGACAAAGGATTTGGCAAAGGTCAAGTTTACATGATTGGATTTGCTCTTGATGACAATAGTGTGGCCGGTACATTGATGGCCCAAAATAAAAGAATGGCTTGGCTGAGAGCTGTGCCGCTATTGTGAGGTTTGCGGCTGGAAGTTCCCTGAAGCTACGAGCGAGGCTTGAGTTGCTGGCCTCAATGGGGTCTGGAATGTAAAACCATTAGCAGCCGCACTCCGTCCGTGCTTGTCCAGAGAACCTCGCAAACACATGGAGTGGGGTGGCTGGAAAAAGGTCCAAGCTAAGGCTGAATTGTTTGATATCAAAGTGATATCTGGGGTCCTCATCCAGAGTTCCATAGCGGAAGTAACACTGCCCTGCAAAACAGTTCTAAAGAGTCAAACCCAGTAGGGCTAGAGAGCAGTTCTCTGAAGCAGAATTGTATCATGGAGTCATTAAGAGTAGAAAAAAGTAGCTCCCTTAGCATTGCGGCACTTGGGGCAGCAATTAGAACATTCTTTGAAGGGTCCCTGCTGAGGGAGTATTAAAAGTGCTATAGCTGGCCTTGCTAAAAGACAGGTAGGTCACAGTTCAGGCTACAAGAAGGAAGCCAAGCGCAGCATGTTTCCTTTTCATTTTGGTCAAGAAAGCATAAGGAAGGGGTTGTTCACCTCAGTCAGATGGATCTAATATTTTCATTGGTCACTGACCCAGTTGCCAATAGTAATTTGGAATGCTGCTAGAGACCAGCATGCTGTGTGTGAGCACACTGTCATTTAAACTCACCACTGGTATTCTGTATGATGTTAGAAATGACTAGACTGCAGTATGCAATGATACCTTGTTTAATGGCTTTAGGATCCTGTGTATCTGCAGAAATCTCAGGTTTCTTAAGATGTGAATGCCTTAGCTTTGCTCCTTGTTTTGCAGTGAGCTTAGAATACTGTAAATACTTGAAAGCTAACTGCATACTCATTGTTTTATAGAAAGAAATCAAATTATTTTAAAATCAATGTAGTTCTGTGACATGCTGCTAGAGATTTCTGTATAGAATGTACCAGCTCTTCTCCTGTGCTTTTAACTAGGGCATTAAATGCAGATATTAAGCAGGTGGCCAGATGATTAATAGGACAGGACTGCTGTACCTGGTGTGGAAGAAGGTGCTACAGTAAATGTATCTTGGGATGCTACTGAAATACTCTTATGTACAACTAATAAAAGTGAAAGAGGCGTATATCATTTGTATTTGGTCACATTGTTAGCAAAAAAAAAAGCTACTGCCTACATTTATATGCCCAGGAGCTGATAACAGCTCAGCAGCAGGGCCAGTGAGAAAGATAGCTAGTCTTTTCTTGAATCTTTGGATTTCAGGCTTCTGATACTCTAAAAACCACAGCTAAGGTGCATTCTGCTTGGGTTTGGCTTGACTGGAATCTTTTCAACTTTGGTAACACCCACCAATGACTGAATTAATAATATAATTAATCTCAGATCTTTTACAGAAGTCAAAAATCACTGAATGGGGTAAAAAATGGCATCACAAATGCCTGGTGAAGCCACTGCAGACAGTGAGGTGGGCAAGTAGAAAAGGAATAAATTTCCTTCAGATACTGTTAGAGCAGTAAACTATGCTGGGCATCAGGCTAAATACAACAACAAATGATATGAGGATAAATGAAAGAAGGATCAATAACTATAGCACTAAATTTAGAGCTAAAGAACCTGGAAGGTACTATAAACATATAAAACAAACTCTGTAATCCTCTGGTGGGAAATAGCTTTATTGAGATCAGCTATAAATTTACAATATTTGTAAGCTTCTCCAGAAGCAAAACAAAAAAACAAAAACGAGGCAGGGAATAGAATGAATGCCCCCAAAATGCTTTGGCTTGAAGTTCTAAACCATTGGGATCTGTTATTATACCCATTTCCAAGATACAGGCATTATGCCATAAGGAGCTTTTTTGGAACCCAAATCCAGCATGGTATACTGCATCCTTCCTCAACACTAGTCCCTCCAGAAGTTTGAACTACAACTGCCAATCATCCCTTTCCATTGCCATAGCTGCCTGGGACTGATAGGAATTGTAGTCCAGAATATTTGAAAGACCCAGACTGGGAAGGGCTGGTACAGTGACTGCATATCCTCCAACTGAGCTGATTTTGTAGTCTCAATTTAACCTCTGTCATCTCACTTTTTCACTTGCTTTTTAAATGTCCCAGTTTTTCTCTCCTCCTCCCACTTTCCCCCTTTATCCTGAACTAACTTTAGTTGCTACAAACTGAGTCCAAAGTGCAATTAACTTAGCAGGAAGGAAGAGGATAATGGGGGCAAAATCTTGCCCTTCTCAGAATCTTGCCCTTCCCAGTAGGCTCAGCCAAAAGCCAACTGCTGCAGCTTCTCCTAGCTTCTGTATTCTTCTTCATTAACTACAATAACTTTGCCATCTTTATCATACTCTGATGATGCTTGGCTGCATGTGTCCCAGTTTTCATCTGTGAAATGCTGGAAGGTGTAAATAATCTAAAGGCACCAGATCCTGTCTGATCTTGGAAGCTAAGCAGGGTCAGCTCTAGTTAGTACTTGGATGGGAGACCCCCAATGAACACCAGGTGCTGTGGGCTATATTTCAGAGGTAGGAACTGGCAAAACCACCTCTGAGTATTCTTTGCTTAAGAATACCTTATGATATTTATGGGGTTGTCATAAATCAACAGACAACTTGAAGGCACATACATACAACCCATGACTAATATGTTTGTCTCATGTGGTACTGCAGGATTCTGTTCAAATGTAGAACCAGTATGTAACACTGGGGCAGTTATTTTGTCTCATAGTCTAAACTACTTCTCAAGCTGAGAGTGGTGAGAGAACAGATGGATGCAAATGTAAGCAACAGGTTAAGACTGTTTGCGAATTAAGGCCTAATTCCAGAAGTCAGCCCACTGCTGTTCTTTCTGTCAAAGGCATAACAAAAGAAAAGAGGTACCAAGCATAACTATAAGCTTGTGGAAATAGGAAGGGGCAGAAAGAGGCAGACATGGGACAATCGTGAGAAAAGAGTTCCACATGATTGTTGTATGTTTTCAGATCTGATTAATTCAACTGTGGGGGACATTTTAAACAATTATGTTAATTAGAATTGGTGTTTATATTTAGATTATACTAATAACCTAAAGATATTACCAGAATGAGTAAAAAAAAAATCCCATCTTACTCTTTCTCCCAATCTCTTTGTCGCTGTTAGAAGTTTTGGAAAGAATACTATGCCTCTAGGTCAGATATAGGAAACTGTGGGTGTTTTTGGACCGCAACTTCCATGGTGCTACACTACTGGCAGTCCTAGCTTACAGGGCTACTGGAGGGAGCCCTGGTGGCACAGTGATTAAATGCTGGTACTGCAGCCATAAGGTTGTGAGTTTGATCTTGCCAGGCTCCAGGTTGTCTCAGCCTTCCAGCCTTCCGTAGGTCAGTAAAATGAGTACCCAGCTTGTTGGAGACAATAGCTAAAAACATTGTAAACCACTTAAGGAGTGCTTAGCACTGATAAGCAGTATAGAAATGTAACTGTTATTGCTAACTGCTAAGACGCCATGCCTTCTGGGGCTTGAGCATTCTAAACTAATCCTATATACTTCAAGCAAACTAATCCTATATACTTACAGCAATCACAGTCCTTTGCCTTTTGTTCCTTGTGCAGCAAAAACACAAACAGCTGAGTACATTCAGTGGATGTGCAGTGGGCCAGGGTGGAAACCTGGAGTGACAGACATGTGAATTGAACAGAATATCCTAAAAGAGTCCCTGCCTGACAGGCTTGGACACTGAACAAGAACAGTCCATGCTGTATCATTTTATTGAAGGTCTCACTTTTTTGGTACTATTGCTATAACATCTACTACCCTTGATGGTGTTTTAAAGAGCTAGCAGTATGCTCAGCTCATCTATACAGGGGAGTCATTGGATAATAAACAAGAATCATAATTTATAAAGCCTTTGGGTGCTATATAAACCCATGTACCTCAGGGATACAGATGGTGTTTTTACAATGCACTGAAATGTGAGGAAACACCTGAGCAATGTTTGTCAAGGCAATAACCTGGAAGTACAGCTGTTGAGTGTTCTCAGATATTTTTATACACGGGGGGGGGGGAAATCCCCAGCACGGTAGATAAGCAGTCACGTGGGCTCATGCAGTAAAACCAAAAGAAGCTGATGTCAAAATTGTGGGAGGTTGGCGGGGGGATACTGAAATTTAATGTTAGCCACTTCCATGGACTTTCTTCCTTCCATCTGTGTGTAGCAACAGTGTTTAGAGATGCCTATGAATGATTATTAATACCATTGCACCATCTTGTGGATAATTACAGGGACTGCATCTCAGTACCATTTCTCAACCCTTTTCTTCATCAGTGTCTATGGCTTCTTCCCAGAATTAGTACTCAAATCAGGGACACAGTTTATTTTCTGTAGCCAGGAATACATTCAGGAAGATCTGAGAGGCCACTTGTGGATGCATGCTAGGTTAAGTTATAAAAAGACAATGTATTTTAAGAATGTTTGTTGTGTTTGCTTTTTTTAAAAAAAAGCTGGTAATATCCTTAGCAGTGTTATCAATGCAGGTAAGTTATCTTTGAAAAATCTGAAAATGATGTATGTGTTTGGCATACATAGAATAATAGAATCATAGCTTTAGAAGAAACCAAAAGGGCCATCAAGTCCAACCTCCTCCCATGTAGGAATACACAATCAAAGCATTCCCAACAGATGGCTATCCAGTGTCTGCTTAAAATCCTCCAAAGAAGGAGACTCCACCACACTCTGAGGCAATGTATTCCACTGTCAAATTGCTCTCATCATCAGGAAGTGCTTCCTAATGTTTAGGTGGAATCTCTTTTTTTTAATTGTTTGAAATTCTGTGTCCTACTTTCTGGAGCAGTAGAAAATGAGCTGGCTCCATTATCCATATGACCTCCTTTCAAATATTTAAACATGGCAATTGTGTGATCACTTAATCTTCCCTTCTCTGGGCTAAACATACCTAGCCCCCTAAGCCACCCCTCATAAGGCCATGGTTTCAAGCCCTTTTACCATTTTGGTAGCCCTTATCTGGACTTGTTGCATCTTGTCGATATCCTTTTTGAATTGTGGTACCCAGAACTGGACACAGTATTCCTGGTAACATTTGACCAAAACAGAATAGAGTGGTACTATTACCTCCCTTGCCCTAGACACTATACTCCTATTGATGCAGAATTACCTTGGCTTTTTTAGCTGCTGCATCACACTTTTGACTCCCGTTCAGCTTGTGGTCTACTAAGACTCCTAGATCTCTTTCACATGTGCTGTTGTCAAGCCAGAGGTCACACATCGTGTATCAGCTCATTTATTTTTAATTCCCAAATGTAGTACCTTACATTTCCCTCTGTTGAAGTTCATTTTGTTAGTTTTGGCCCAACTCTCTAATCTGTTAAGGTCGTTTTGAGTTCTGATCTTGTCCTCTGTGGTGTTAACAACTCCTCCTAATTTGGTATCATCTGCAGATTTGATAAGCATGTCCTCTATTCTCTCATCCAAGTAATTGATAAAGATATTAAATAACACTGGGTCCAGGACAGAAAACTGTGGCACCCCACTAATCATATCTCTCCAGGGTAAAGAGGAGACATTGGTGAGTACCTTTTGGGTTCTGTCAGTCAACCAATTACAGATACGCCCAACAGTAACATTGTCTAGCCCAGATTTTACTAGCTTGTTTGCAAGACTATCATGGGAGACCTTGTCAAAGGCCTTACGGAAATCAAGATATGCTACAACCACAGAATTCCCTTCATCTACCAAGCTCAAAAAACTATCAGAAAAGAGATCAGATTAGTCTGGCATGATCTGTGTTTGAGAAACCCATGTTGACTTTTAGTGATCATGACATTATTTTTTAAGTGCCTACAAACTGTCTGTTTAATGATCTGTTCTAGAATACATAGTTGGTACACAAACTCATTTATTTGTTTGTACATACCTTGTACATTTGTACAAGCCCATTTATTTGTTTGTAATGGATGTATGATGTTATGCTAATGTGGGTTAAGTTAAGGACATCAACAGAGGGAAAGGTTTCCATCTGCCACTAACTTCTGTGTGTGAACCTGAGCTACCTGAACAGCAACTTTGGAAGGCTGGATTACCTTCTTGAATAATATGGAATAGGGAGAGTGGGATCTGATGAGGGAAGTAGGAATCCAAATCAAGATCCTAAGGTGAATTGATTTAAATTTCATAATAGGAAAATTTGTGCCCTGGAATTCAAAACTCTAGATTCTCAGATGAATCGCAGGGTGCTGAAAGAAAATGGCCAATGGGCTGAGTCAAATGTCAGTTTCAACTTGAGAAGACCCATTAAGATTGATGTGACTTCTATATGTGATTAATAAATCCCACCCTTTTTGGTTATGCTAACATTGGGCTTATTTTAGAGGAACTGACTGTAATCTTTGAGAATTCTTGGAGAGCCAGTGATCTATTGAAAGATGGAGTCACACAAATCTCATCCCTATCTTCAAAAAGAAGGAGATGGGAGAGTTGAATGTGGAAAAGTACAGACTAAAGAATCTGAGGCTAGTCTCATTGGAGATAGAAAAGTCACTTTTAGAACTACAGTTCCCTCCAGGCAGCATGATGAGTGACCCTTATGGCTGGGAGATTATAGGAGTTGTGGATTAAAAAAGTCGTTTCCAAGTCCTGGTTGAACCCTTCCCAGAAGCATAGAACTGATTCAGAAACCTGATACCATATGGCCATATTGGCTGGGGCATTCTGAGAGGTATAGTCCAGAAAGTGACATTTCCAAGCTTTGAATATCAGGCAAAATTCTGGAACACAGTGATGAAAAGTTAGCTTGTGAGCATTTAGGGAACAGTGCTTTCATTGCTTCAAGACAGCATTCATGCATTGCAATGATTTCATATATCAATTTTTTAAAAAATAATCTTAATAATTTTAAGTCCTGCCAGACTGATCTTATATGGGGGGAGGGATATGTGATAAAGTTACTGTCTTGTAAATTGTTAGTACGTTGTTGGCATAGTACAGTTACATAGCCACGGGGGGGGGCGCAATGGAGGCATTCCGCCTCTCACCAGCAATTTTTTAGGGGCGCCAGGGTTCCCTACTTGCCCTCCTCCATGCACCTTAGCCCCACCCTGTCTGGACTAGCCTCTCCCCACACACCGTAGCCTCACCCCTATGCACCATAGCCCCACCCCATGTTCTGTAACTCCACCCCTGTGTGCCATAGCCCCACCCCCACCCCTCTGCCCTATCGTCTGCCCACACCCCTTCCACACACTGCAAGCTCCGCCACTGGCCTAGTATACCTTGATTTTTAAAAAATACATTTAATAAGCCTTCTCTTTATATCCTTGTTAACAAGATAGTAAAATGTGGACTAAGCCTTACTGCCGGTTGAGTGAGTGCTGTTGTATGGTTCTATACCAGCCTGAAGGGGGGGTTGTAAGTGAGATACTGCACAGCTCTGTCCTCAGCCTTGTGTTGTTCAACATTTCTATAAATTAATACTTGGATGAAGTTGTTCCTCAGATCTAGATGTAATACCATCTGGGAGGGATTGCTAACATCAGAAAAGACACTATTGGGGTTCCAAAGGATTTTAATATGCTAGAAGATTGGATCAAAACAGTATGAAAAGCACAGATAAATGTAAAGTCATAAATTAACCAATAAAGGTGTAAGTATAGGACTGGGGAGATCTGAGCAGGCAACAGTACATTTGAAAACTCTAGGGCCATTTCCGCACTACGCTGTTATAGCATGATTGTTCCACTTTCAACATCCTATGGAATCCTGGGGTTTGCAGTTTGGGGAGGGGCCAAGTGGCTGCAAACCCCAGGATTCCATAGGATGTTGAAAGTGGAATAATTGCGCTATAACAGCGTAGTGCGGAAATGGCCTAGGTGTTTTCATGGTCGCCATAAGTTGGAAATAACCTAAAAGTAAACAACAAAACTGTGTGAACCTGTAGGCAAAGCTAGTTACATTTTTGGACTACAATATGTCCCCAGACCAGCCAACATGGGTACTGACTGTGCTGATGGTGAAGGAGTTGCTTTTTATAACAAATTTGCTTTCCCTAATTATACCTGCACTAGAGCTAGTGTAAGGCCTGCCATCTCCAGATGCCTTTGTGATCCTCTTTATAGCTGATGGTTTACATTTACCATGTAAATTTCCTATAATTTTCCTGATGGAAAAATGTCCTACAGCATTGTAGGAGATTTAAACAGTGGGCCTTGCACCTCCTTCAGAGTACTGCTGCCGCCTGGCACTCTCACCACATAGTCTAATAACTTTTATGCGTTACAATGGTTTAATATGCCCATTTTTTTAAAAAAAAAATGCAATAATCTGTTTCAGTATATTATATTTGCTACGTAGTGCCCTTAATCCTATTGTACCACACTGTGTATGTTTTCCTTTCTTTTTACATTAAGATGCCCAGAGGGGCTTCCTGAGTTGGATGTGTTCAGTATTCTTAAATCTAATGTTAAACTGAATTTTACTAAATCCAGCACTGACATTTCTCTCTTTAAGGTTCAAGGCCTTTAGGAAATTCTCTCAGTGAAGGTGTTTTTGATGGATTCAGATATATGGCTAGCTTTGGGCGAACCGTGTTGAACATAAAACCTTTCACAAACTTTTCTTGTTATTATAAAGGAATACTGTGAGGCAAGTAGCTAGCAGAGGTCTCTGTGTGTGGCAAAGAGCAAAAAAGGAAAAGGGTATGCAAATGAACCACACAAAACTAGAAACATATGGGCACCATATAACATTCTCTCAAAAGAATGCACATTTTGTAATGGTCATTTCTATAATATCAGAGAAACATGAGGGGGACAGTAGAGAATGACATAATGTTGGCTGATGGCCAAAACCAGCACAAAAATTTTGGATCATTAATTGCCAGGAGATACAATTCAAATTGCATTGGTTTCGCCATGAAAGTAGATGCATTCATAGATTTTTGCCCAAATTCTACTTGTTTCATTTCCCATCCCTCCCCCAGCTGAGCAATCTAATTTAAGAGAACAGAAATGCAAGTGAATAACAGTTTTTATTTGTAGTTCATTTAAACTTTTACTATGCCCAAAATTATTTTCCAAACTCTACTTTTTATTGAGGTACATACTATATCCTTCATTTGTGGCATTGCAGAAGTTGCATATAACTCAGTAAAGAAAGGAAGGACTATGCATTAAAATACATCTGAGAAAGTAACTGGGATATAATGAGAAATCACCCTGAAAGTAACATCTGTATTATGGTGCACTCAACTGTTAGTTGTGATCATATTTCTTAGTATAAAATAGTTGCTGTACCTCATTATTGCAGTTGGTTATTCTACATTTCTATGTACCAAAATCACTGTTATTTTTTAGTAAAACTATAAATAAGTAACACTCATTGCTTAACAGTTTGGGTAATTATCTTGGATAAATGCAGTGTGAATTACAGATGCCTGTTGTTAGATATCACTGGATGTCATCATAGCCTAAATCCTATTTGCAGTCCCAACTAGAGTAAACCAATTGAATCAATGAGATTTTAATAGGTTTTGATTCATCATTCAGCAGATGGTTCAATGGGTCTATTCTAGTCAGGACTACCAAGAGGATTCAGGACTCTATTTGATTATTGAACTTTTGCCAACGGGCAGCTGAATGTGTAGACGGTCTCCACTAAACAGCATTGTGACTGAGAGCTGAGGTGGAAAATTTGTCAGAAGAGTTATAGCTGTGATGGCTTGCTCATTCACATGCACAAGTCACCACAATATTCAAGTTATGAACTTGCAAACAATGAAAGCGCAAGCTATCCAGAGTCTGGCTAAGTTCAGTTCATTGTGTTTGCTTAGACTGATAAAATAGCACCAGCATTCTGCTACAAAGTGTCAGTGTACTACATCTGAAGAAGTGGGTTTATATCCACAAAAGCTCATGCAAAAATAAAAACTAGTTAGTCTTAAAGGTGCCGCTATATTCCCTTTCCCTCCCCTCCTCTTCCCTCCTTCCTTTTTATGCTGCTTCAAAAACGTAATCCACCTTTATTCTTCTCCCTTTTTGCCCCCAGTTTTACATTCTATTCCCCATAATTCATGTCTGGGTAAAGCAAAAATCCCATAAAAGTAGAATCATTTATATTATCAGCATAGATACCACTGTTTTCCTCTTCTCCGTATACTTGAAGCCAGACTTCATCCCCAGCTTCCACATGGAGCAAAACCGAACCTGATGCCTGGTCAAGATCATTTTTCTGATACTGGTCATAAGTGATGATGATTGCTTTGTCCTTCTTATACAAGCTGACCTTCACATCTGAGGTATACACTGTGAGATGATATGCAAAATAGTATACACCAGGGATGCTGCACCGGAACTTCCCAGTTGTTGTATCGTAGTGATTTTGCTCATTGTAGAAGATCTTTGTAAATTTGATGGGAATATTGGGATAGGAGACTCTGGTTGTTAAACCAACACTAAAGGCAGATCGATAAGCAGGAGCACTGTCTCCTTTTTCCCCTTTCAGCCCAGGGATTCCAGCAAGCCCTGGTTCTCCTCGAGGGCCTTCGGCTCCAACAGCTCCTAAACTTCCGCTATCTCCTTTTGGGCCGGGTGCACCTACCAAGCAAACAGATTGTTTAAAATTAGAATGGAACATCCTTATTCATGCAAAGGCTGTCAGCCGAAAAGCCCTCATACACTATTTCCGCACTAGCCTCAAAGGCCTCTCCCTAAACTGTAAACCCCAGGATCCCATAGGATGTTGAAAGTGGAATAATAGCACTATAACAGGCTAGTGCAGGCATGGCCATAGTCTTTCAAAAAGTCAAAATGCTGGATCAGTCAGCCCACTGGCATGTGGTGGGCATTCAATCTGCCCAGGCAATACAGACCTATTACCACGACTTTAATCTGTGAAACACTTTCCTGCTAGTAAATCCTAGAGCTTTCTTGGATTAAGTGATTTGAAGATTACAGCTCCAGTGTCCTGTGAGTTCAAATTTATCCTTTCTCAACCACCTGTGGATAAATTAACATAGTTTTAAAAAAACATACTTCATGGATTTCTGGGTTCAAAGTGAAAGTTATTTTTTTTAAAATTAAATCCTATATTATATTAACTAAAAAGGATGGCAGAGATAATAAATAATAGGTACATCCTAATGCTGTCCAGAGAGCAAGTGCGGTGTAGTGGTTTGATGTCTATTCCGAAGACTGGGGTTCAAATCCCTACTCAGCCATGGAAACCCACTGGGTGACTTTGGGCAAGGCTCACTCTATCAGCCTCAGAGGAAGGCAAAGGCAAACCCACTCTGAATAAATTCTGCCAAGAAAACCCTGTAATAGGTTCATCGTAGGGCTGCCATAAGTCAGAGACAACTTGAAGGCACAGAACAAAAACAATTGCTGTCCAGATGTGTTGGGAGGAGGTCCTACTAGATTCTGTAAGCCTTAATTTGTGGTATGTAAACACTGGATGGAAGTCTTTGTCATCTACCAACAAGCAGAGCCTTGCTGCTATCAAACACTGGCTGGCATCCTATTAGCGGCATATGGAAGTATAATTCCTTATGTCTTCATGTGTCTTTTATGTATGTGTGTTTGTATGGTTGTGAGCATTGAGATTATCTTTCACTCTCTGCAACAACCCAAGATCATTTAGCCTCTATTGCCCACCAGCCATTCCATGACTTGTGGAAGGGGGATGAAGAATAGCCTGGCTGTTTCCATGTATCCAGATGCAGAATGATTATATCAGCACTGAGATCTCTGGAGGACTCTAGTGGATTTCAGTGCATGTAGTAATCAGTCTGCATCATGTTATGGGGACATAGTAGGACAACTCTCTGATCCCACCCTTGCGCTTCACCAGCCATAGATGGTTGGGGCGGAGAGGGCTGCAGTGAGTCAATGATGAGTCTTGCAGGGGTTGAGTGGACATTTGTAGTGTAGTTCTGCATATAGAGTTATTACATTACTCTGTGCCATACCGGGCCTTGGCTACTCAGAACCCTAAACAGCTTGAGACAAAAACAAAGGGAGAAGTGCCTCTCTTGAAAAGTGCTGGTGAGGTTCTCCTTTGTGTTCCAACAATTAAAAGTTAGGAATAAAATGAAATGTAACTTATAAGAAAATAAATTTATATCTAAAAATTATTATCTAAGATAAATTTTATATAGTCACTGTTCACTTGGTGAACTATATATAAAGTCATCAATAATTAGATATTTAAAACCTTAATAGACATACAGAAATTACATAGAGAGAAACCTTATGATTTCTACAGGCAGAGCTGATGCAATAAATCATAAAGTCATTACATATCAACTTCGACATAACAGTCTTCTTCAGTGGCCAGATTTTTCTTCAAATCTCGTATGCCTCAACAAATAAATTATACAGCGGTTGTGAAAAGAAGGAATCTTCCATAACTCTCCAGTCTACGGTTGCAGTATACTGGATTTGAATTAAAATCCAGCCACTGAAGAAAACTTACGTTGAAACGCATCTGACTGTTTCGACTATTCAGGTGCCATATCAACCAACAGGAATCATCAAGGTTTTTTTCCCCTCCTTTCAGGAGATGTTCCACTAGTGCTTTACAAGCATTGGATTATTCATAGGACTATGGCTATTTGACCATGCTTATGGACTACCAACCCTGAGTAGTCAACATTGTTCTTCCTCCCATTGCAAGTCGAGATGTAATGACAATAATTTTTAGATATCAATTTATTTTCTTATAAGTTACACTTCATTTTATTCCTAACTTTTAACTTGTTAGTTTTTGCTATTGGTTAGGAGTTAGTTTCCCTTTTTTCTTTTTGCTGTTCTCCTTTGTGTTCCACCAGCAGAAGAAAAACATTGTGTGTGGTCATGAGAATGAGCCTTTTTTGGTATGGCACCTTGGCTGTGGATTGCCCTCAACATTTTAGCTTGTTTTTAACTCATTGAATGGTTTAACATGCTTTTAGTCTAGGCCCTTTCACACTATACAGTTATAGCACTTTGATTCTACTCTGTCTTGGGTGCCCATCCTAGAATCCTAGCATTAGTAGTTTGTGGACACATTAGAGATCTCTTGCAAAGAATGCTAAATACTTAACAAAATTACAGTTCCAGGATTCCAGCTGATGGACCCATAGCAGGTAATGTGGTATCAAAGTGCTACAGTGGCATAAAGTGAAATGGTTCTCTGATTCAATTTTTTAAAAAATTACATTTCTTTAATTTTTTTAAATTGATTTTATTTGTACATCACCCAAAAGATCCTGTCACATGGGGTGAATATAACTATTTTAATAAATAAATGTGCTGTATGTTTTCTGCTTCCTCTGTCTCCTGTCAGTTTTCATTTCTGTATATAACTGCAATGCCAGGGTGTACAGGCAACCTCCTCACAGACTGAAAGAGTGATGGAGGAGCAGGATCCCACTCAGTGGCTCTCTACTTGATGTTGATGCACCTGTTGGTCATTCCTCTCTATGAAGTGAGTGAGAAAGAGCCTTAAGTGTGTGCAGCAATTCTTCATTCATGTCAGATTTGTGACATGTGGCCAACAACAACAACAATTGTGGCCAACAACATCATTGGTGTTCCGTCCATTTTTTCAACATACTTTTAGAGACAGAATGTGTGCACATAACATTTGTAACAATGGCCATTTCCGCACGGGGAATTTGAAACAGTGCAGTTCGTCCTCCAGGGAGGATATCTGCACCTGGGAGTGGACTGGGTACAGACTATTTAACATAAATCTGCACCTCCGCCCGCTCTGAAACAACCCCAAGAGGTCGTCCAGCGTGCTTTTGAAAAACCTGTTTGTTTCGGTTTTTCAAAAGTACGGAGCGCACCAGTGCGAGCCTGCTCCCTTGTGCAGATTTGCAGGCTCACACCAATGCAAGCCTGTGATCTGCCAGGGGCGGGCTTTAGGCTGGCGAGCTTCAGCGGTTGATTGAAACCCTTGACCAACCAGAAGCCGCCATTTTTGATGTCGGAGCAGCGCGGAGCGACGAGCATGCACTGCTCCGGAGCAGCCTGGACCAGACCGGGGAGCCATATGACCTGGTAAATAGTGGCACGGGGCAATTCCCTCACCCTGTGTGGAAATGGCCAATGTTTAGATTTCTGTGCTCAGCTCTACAATTATTGTTATATATTTAAAACTTACAGCTGGCTGATCTTTAGCCAGAAACGAGTTTTTCGGGTTCATTTCAAGACAGGGGATCTTCTGCCCATAGTGAGATTTGGATAAGTGATTTAAATGTTTTATAATTAGTAGATATGCAGAGGTATGAGAATCTCCCACATCTATATCCTGATAACCCTTAACACTGGTGTGAGGACAAACTCCCTCAACACACTAAAACAAGGTGTCAGGAGATTGTGGGGCTGCAAAGCTCTGAGTAAACATCTGGATTTTAACTGATCGATTGTTTTGAAACACTTTTGTATATAGCTAAATATATCATCTGGATTTATGCCTCATTTCTGGTGGAGATCATTACAGATTTGTTCATTCATTCATGGAATCTGTATCCCCTATGGGTTCCACCCTTTCACATGTTCTCACAGCAGTTTACAGAGAATAAAAATTACAATAAAAATAATTGTAAAACTTTTCCACCTCCCCCAATCAGGAGGACAGGACAGTTTCCAATGTAAAAAGAAACAAGTAAGAAAATAATTAAGCTACTACTCCCATAGTGCCCGGTTCTTTATTTTTGAAACAGCCCCAGTGAATTAGCAGGAGAGTAAAAAGAATTGCAGAACATTCTAATCACTAGGTGCCCTGTGTCACATCTAATTTGGTCCTGAATATCCAGTGAGATTCTTGCTCATTATAGATTCCACTGCTGTGATTTCTCTTCATGTGCTGGCCAATAGCCAAAGCTGGCTGGGTTGTTCACACAGATGTTAAAACTATAAGATATAAAAACCACAATAAAACATAACATAAAAACTCTTTTAAAAAGTGCACTATTGAATAACAACCAGGTAGAACAATTTCAGTGCCATTACACAGTGCTATTATAGTGCAACATCCTGTGGAATTCTGGGGTTTGTAGTTTACTGAGGCCAAAGAGCTCTCTGGCTGAGAATTCTAAAGGCTCCTCCCTGAACTGCAAACCCCAGGATTCCATAGGAGGTTGAAAGTAACAGCACTATAACATTGTAGTGTGGCAACGCCCTAAGACACTTTTTTGAAGATGGGTTCTCCGTTGTGCTTGGTTGTTACCAAGGTTACCATGATTTCATGCAATGTTGACGTTCAGTGGTATCTTCCATGGCCCCCATTCTAGTTCTCTGTCATTTCTTATCCTCTTTTTAAAGAGAAAGGAAGAAGAAATACCCTATTTAAGTTGTTTTTTAATAAAGGAAGAGAGGGATCAGGTACCTAAGTGTTATACCCCATTCTCCCATTTTATAGGGAGATAACTCTAAACCCATAAACGCTTATAGCTCAAATGGAAGAGATAGCTTAAACAAAATGGAGGGCTGAAGGTTCTCACCTTGTTCTCCTTTCTCTCCCTTTTCACCATCCCTTCCATCTCTCCCATCTCTGCCTGGGGCTCCATTGTGGCCTGGGTAACCTGGTGTTCCTGCCATCCAGTTTGCACAAGTTCCCCTAGCTGGTTGTTGCTGGTCTTCCTCAGCAACTACTTCATGGTAACAGCAAATTTTCACCAGAAGCACCAATGAGCAGAAAAGGATCTTTGATCTTTGTTTCATGTTGAACCTGGAAAGAATGTTTTTCACCATAAGAAACAATATGTGGCAGAAAACCTACAATCGAAGAGAACTATAGTTTATCCATAGCTTTACTAGTTGTGAAGGGGCACAGAGCTGTGCCTGTATACTTTAAGCCCATCTTTTGAGTTGTGGGGCAACAGAAATCAATTATGTAAGGGGATACTGGATATCTCCTTATGCAAGTATGTAAATAGTACAACCAATAACTATACCATGAAGAAGTTACACAGGCGTAATGAACTCAACAGGATTGTGACCGTAATGGCCCAACTCCAGTTGCTAGTCTGAACTAGTGGAGACCCACTGAAACATTTATTGAATAGTAAATCAACACTTTCATAAATTCTATCAATTCTGTGGGTCTTTTTATTTGGAACAATCAAATTTAACCCCATCCCATTCAAAGGAAGCTGGGCCTTGTAATTTTTTCCCCCAAAGAGTTCTTATGACTTAGGGAACTCAGTACATATAACAATACAGTAGACATTCAGACTTACGCTTTCAAATAATACTCCACTCAAGCAGTCATTGACACAAATCATAATCTGACCAGACCTGTCTCTGTCCCATAACCAGCTCTGAAGCCAGACCGGAGTGGAGCTAGACAATCTGCCTCATCTAGGAACCCTTGAAGTTGAAAAGCTACCACATGCTCCAATATCTTGACCCAAAAATGGAAGGTTAGTAATGGGGCCATAGTTATCTAGTAGAGTGGGATCCAGGGAAGTTTTTTTTTCCAGAAGAGGTCTTACCACAGGCTCCTTCATGTTGGGACATTGTTATGTTGTAAAGACCCATTGGGAGAGGTAGACAAGAAATTATTAGTATTAGTATTTCAGACTGCAATGAATTCAGAAACAAGAAACAATTCTAATTCAATATCTATGTAAACCTCCCCTATTAATTCCACAAAGACAGATATTTCACACACAGGATTGTTATAGGTAAAGAATACAGTAATTAAATAGCAATAAAATATCCAGGGGGGAAAAAGGAAGGAAGGAAGGAAGGAAGGAAGGAAGGAAGGAAGGAAGGAAGGAAGGAAGGAAGGAAGGAAAAATGACCAAAACATGGACATGTTTTTTGTAATATTACAAAGCATTACTACTAAAAAAAAAAGATCAGTACTGATCAGTGATGTCAAAAAAATATCTAATTGCATATAGTGTAGTATTCAGCCAGCCTGCTACCTTATCTCATCAGGAAGGCATGGAAACAAAAATGTGCAGGCCATAGTTTAAATACCTACAGCAGTCAGTTTTTTGTTGTCCCTGGGCTTTTGCCATGGCTTCAATGTTTCTCCTCGGCTCTTCATCTTCTCTGATACCATCAACTCTGTTTCTTTTAGTCTCAGAGGTCTTTGGCAAAGTATTTCTAGAATTCTCACAAGATGCATCTTGCATTCACATGGACAATTAGGTGCCAACTCAATCACTACATTCCATAGAACATTCACATTGCCATCTGAAGTTGTGGTGCAACAAGGGCCAGCCTTACCATTAGGTAGGATGAGGAGTTCAATTAAAGCAGCAGATCTGGCATGTCACGAAAGATCAGCAAATTATTGCCTATTTAAACAGTCTTCTTTTCCCCCTGCTGGGGATAGAGAATGGCATTTACTGGATTTTCTGCCTCATTTACTTAAATGACTTGGCTTTGCATGCTAGTCTCCTAGACTTGGAATAGATAGTTAAGTACCATCTGCTATTGCATCTCAGGCAACAAAAGGTCTTGGGCAAGCCCTGGAAACAGTGGCTGGAATCCTATATGGGCAACTGATTTTTTTTTTCCCAGTGTTGCCCTGCTAGCGACTAGCAGCCTGTGTCTTCTTCAGTGCTTGATTTTCTTCACAAATGCTCTGCCTATGGCCTTTTTTTGCCTTTACCGCTTGTGCTGGCATAGTTACACCAGTACAAAGGTACTAGATAAGATCCTCAGGTGTAAAGACAGAAGATCCTTTGGTGTAAATACCAAAGTCAGAATCATCCATGCCATAGTATTAATGATTTCTATGTGTGGTTGTAAAAGCTGG
>CAOLHI010006587.1:0-28957 GCA_948474755.1 Ctenosaura bakeri
TTAATTTCCCCAACTTTACGTTTGTGTTTGGTTTTTGGGCCCCCCTGGGACCCCCAGAGAAGAAGGTAACACTAGGAATTTGGAAGGAACGTTTTATTAGTGTCGGGACCTCCGCGGCCCAGACGCAGCACCTGAGGAGGAGGACGATCCGGTCTCCTCACGAGTAGCGGCGGGGATCCGGTCTCCTCGCGAGTACGGCGGAGGATCCGGTCTCCTCGCGAGTAGCAGCGGATGCCTCCGCCGCCGGGAACAGCTGCCCGGACGCCGTCGAGGCCACCGGCGCCGCAGAGGAGGCTATGGAGCCACCTGCCGCTACGGGAGGTCGTCCCGAGCCCGCCTGCCCTGACGCCGCTGAAGACGCCGACGGAGCCGGCGCTGCGGAAAAGCGCCCGGAGGTCGCTGGGCCGCCGCTCACCCGCAGGCCCGATCCGGAGGAGCCTGACGGCCTCCCTTCCACGTTCTTGCAGCGGCGGCAGGCCAAGGAGGCCGCCCGCCGCTCCCGCCTGTTGCTGGAGCATCAGCGGCAGGCTGAGGGCTCGGAGCTGGCAAAGGACGCTAGCTGTGAGCCCGGCTGAGGGCTCCCAGCTGTGCAGCAGCTTCAGGATTGGCCGGCGCCGGCGCCAGGCTCCTACTTTAGAGCCAGAGGGAGCCAAGTTCAGCACGGAGCAACAACCAACGGCTCTCCGTGAGTTGCCCGTCAGTGCTGCTGCCTTGTTCCTGCCTTGTTCCTGCTTTGTTCCTGCCTGCCTTGCCCCTGCCGCGGTCCCACCTCGTTCCTGCCGAGACTCTGCTCGGAAGCCTTGCCAGCCAGTAACCTTCGTTGCCCGGGTGAGGAAAACCCTTTCTTTTCGTTCCTGTTTACTGCCTGAAGTAAGGCTTGCTTTAGCTTTGCGGTGACTCTGCTGGCTGAGGCTTCCGGGACGCTAGCCTCGGCCTAGCCAGACCCGAGCATGCCCGGCCCCGCCCAGCCGCCGACAATTAGGTCCCATGAGCTTACAATGTGATTTAGCTCACTCTAGGGTAGGAGAGTGGACTCTTCAGGTGGTGTTGATATGAGTTTCTACTATTTTCCATGCTCTTACAGACTGATGGGAATTACAATCCAACAGCATCAGGAATGTTGCAAGGTGGCCACCCTAGTTCAAAGAGTTTATGGGGCACTTTCAAAAACAAACAAAAACATCTTGAGCTATAGTTCAATGTAGAATTAGGAGGAGCATTTAGGCTCCCTGAGATGGAGTGGAGTAGGACTAATCTGATCATTATGCAGCTTCGGCAACATTACAGAACACAGTTTCCAAATCAGTTGATAAAACCCATGCACTTTCTAGGTGTATTTTGCCAGTCCTGCTGGCACTTGGACTTAGGGCTACTAGGCCTTTTCTAGTCTAGAGCTGCGTGTGCTGAGTATATGCGCTCCTTAAGTATTTTTATATTTTAAAAACAAAATGGAAGAGATGCATGTATATATTCAAAGGTATCATTCTAAAAAGTGTACTCTACCTTTTTTAAAAAGTTTCCCTACCTCACGATTTCATTCTGTCATTGATTAGATCATGTAAAGGACCCCAAATATTCTGTTGCCACTTCTTTCAGATTCTCACATGAACCTTAACAAATGACTTTTTTGGACTGAATCTGGGGCCACTTCCACACTACACTGATGTACTGTTATCATTCCATTTTCTATTTTTTTAACTAAATTTTTATTAGAAATAAAAAAACCCACAAGTGATTCTTCCATAAGATCGTATTCAATTTTCTTATAACAATCTTCTTCTAAACTTATAACATTCACATTCAATGTTGTTTCTAAGTAAAATGAAATTAAAACAGAACATAAATTTTGTTTCTACTTCCTTCTTACCCTCCCTTGGAGATCATTCCTCTCTCTGTATCATACACTTCCTTTTCATTTATTATCCTCTTTCATTAAATTTTGTCTACCTGTGCAACTTACTCTATTTTCTTCTATTTGTGCTCCACCTATAAATACTCTAGATTTATACATCCACACATACTCAAATAGCTTTCTTAAGAAAGAACTGGCAAAGGAATAACTCACAGGGGATTCCCTTGAGAGTTGATGGGGGCAGGGGCTAGGAATTGTCCAAATTGTGACTTTTCCAACATGGAGTAGCGAAGTATATCTCAATGGCTATCAGTGGACTTTGAAAGATGAAATTGCCTAAGATTACAAGCTTCTGTCAAAAATTTAAGCTGGAAGCACAGGTAAATGTTTGTAGCTGAAAGGCAAGGCTGATTCATAGTATCTACTCTTATCTATTTGAATTATAACCTGCTTTTGTTGCCATGTGGCTTACAATACAAATTAAAACTGGTAAAGCAATATGTGGCTATTTTTTTTAAAAAAAGCATTAAACAGTGAAGTTAAAACATGACTTGCAGCATGTTAACCTGGAACAATTACAAACACTTAATGTGCACATTACATGTTTAGAAAAGCACATTCGTCTATCCATCCAGTTAAAAGCTGCAGGCTTGTCAAAATAGAAAGGTCTTTCTCTGCCTCCAAAATGAGACCAGAGAGGGGGCCTGTATAGCCGCCTTTGGGAAAAGGTTAAAAGCCCAGGAGCAGCCACCAAGAAGGTTCTCTTGGGATGAGCTGGAGAGGGTAGCGGAATGGAGAGAAAGCCCACCCTCAAAGATCGGAAGACTGGGCAGGCTGCTAAGGGGAAGTAGAAGTCTTCAGATAGTTTGATCCCTGTTTCCCCAGTTCCTTGTCTGAAGTACAGCTCCTTGTACAGTCTGAAGAAAGAACTCATGTTTATATGCCCCTGAGCCCAAGACAAGGCTTCAGGGTGCCAAGTGTTGGATGGAGAGAGTAGGAGGATGCAAAACTGAGCTGAAAGATATGAGAGAGGGCAGATGCAACAGAAAAGCTGTGTGGAGGTAGGCAGCTCTCACACAGGGCCAAGGATGGGGGGAGCAAGGAGGGGCTGTTTTAATGTGACAGTTTATTTGTATTTATTTATTCATTTATTTATTCCTTTTTTGATTGATCTCAGGTGTATTTTGCTTTAATCTCTTTTGTGAACGATCTGCAGCCCAGAATGGGGAGGAAAGTGGGATATGAATCTATTAAATTAAATGAAGGTGTGGGATTCAAGCCTCTGTCTCCTAATAGTACTTGAGCCATCCCAGAAGTGAGGCAGACAATTCTATGGGAAACCAGCAGTAATCATGCTTGTACTTGCTTTTTTGTCTCCTTATGCCCCCATTTGAAAGCAATGTTCAGGGTCCGAGGTCTGAGCAGGTACTGTGCTTGTCATGGTGTTCACAGTCAGGACTGAGAAACGTATGGGAGAAGTTACTTGACCTCTCTCTGGCTCTTCTCCCAGGCATTAGGATAGTGGTCATAATTTCAAGGTCTTGAAGGTCAATTTACAAAAGTTGTCTTGCCCTTTGTGGCTCTGGGAAAGATCAGCACGAGAGCTAAGAATTGTGTGTCCTTTGATATGTTGTTGGACTGCAATGCCCAGCATTGCTTGCCATTGGCTCGGATGGCCGAGAGTGCTGGGAGCAGAAATCCAACTTCATCTGGACAGCCTGGTATATACCGATAGAAGGCATGCTGTGTGTATATTCAATTTACTGATTTCTACAGTATCGTAAGGAGACAGCTCCCTCTGAGGAGCATCACTCACAAAATTGTATCCAGCATTTCAAGGTGTTTCTTCCGTGGCAAGTTATTTTGGCATATTACTCTTTGGAATAGATCATGACCATTCATCTGATAATGGATTCCATGCAGAGGTTACCTCAGCTTTGTGTCAGCTTTAGCTCTCCTGTCAGCAAGCCAGCCTGCTTGGAGCTGGTGGTCCATGAACCTGCAAGGGGCTAGTGGGAGCATTCCTGCCCAGCAGCCCAACTGTGTCCTTTTCAAATGGATTCCAAACAGCCCTTGTTACTATAACAAACCTGTTACCAGATCCAAAGGTTCCACTGCTCTCTCCTCCTCTTCCTCATTCTTCTCTTTGTGACTATTGGAGTTGGTATGAATGGAGGTGGTTTATCCCTGCTTGTAATCCTCTTTTAGAGCCTCCTGACTTAGTGTTTGCGGCTTTTACCAAGACGACTTCAGATCCTCTGAATGTATGTAGATTGTTGTCTTTTGACTTTTACAAGACAAAATTCAGAGTCCCAACTGAACTGCCAAACTGGAAAATGCAAGGAGAAGAGTATGAAGGGGTTAAAGAATATCAATATCAATACCATGTATATTTCTATTCCGCTTATCAGCTATGTGCTCTCTAAGCAGTTTACAATGTGTTAGCTAATTGCTCCCAACAAGCTGGGTACTCATTTTACTGACCTGTGGAAGGATCGAAGGCTGAGACAACGTGGAGCCCTGCAGGATCGAACTCATAACCTTGTGGCTGCAGCATCGACATTTAACCATTGCAACACCAGGGTTCCTACAGATGGAGAGCACAAAAGAATCATCGTAACTGTTAAAACAAAAACATGGGAATGGTGATACTAAATTTAAATCATTATCATCACCATCTTTTGAAGCTATATTGCTTATTAAATTGGAAGTACTTGAGAAATGAAGGTAGCTATGTTCTATTTTCCTAAATGAGAGCCATCTAATTTGATTTTTGTTTTGAAAATTGTAAATCCTCCGGTGGTTGGGAAAAGGTTAAATATATGCTTGATAGTGCCTTGCTCCAAAATCGAAACAAAAAAGTTAGCTTCATCATTTTTAGTGCTTTACTCTATCCCAAGTAATTCAAATGATTTATCCTTGGAAAGACTGGAGCCCAATCCTCTTCGAAGGGGCTTCATTTTACAGTTAGCCATCCTAGTTGGAAATCACTCCAACTGGGCTAAATGGTTAACTATTTTTTTCCCCCGTCATTTGTAATGTTAATAATTTACACTTTGGAAAGTTTATTAGTTTTGCAGCCAAGTCATACTGGGATGGGGTCCACAAGACAAGAGGTTAAGCCCCCCCTACCTGGAAGCCTGCTTTGTCCTGATGGTCCATTAACCTGCAAAGGGATGACGGGAGCTCTACTTTCCTAGCAGCCCATCTCTGTCCTTTTGAAATGGGTTCCGAACAATCCTTATTTTCATAAGAAGCCCAATGGCCAGAGCCAAAGGTTCTGCTTCTTCTTTTTTCTCCGTCCTTTTCTCTCTCTCTCTCTCTCTCTCTCTCTCTCCACTTTCTCAGTGTGGGGGAAAGTTCCTCTTTGAGTAGGAATTCGCTTCTTTTCTCTCTCCTTCTGTCCCTTTGCTGAACTTCATTTCTTGGCTGTTTGAGACTTTCATGTTGCCAGACTCAGGATTGTCCAAACGGATTTTGTCCTGCTAAAGACAAAATCTCAACCTACCTTTTACAGACAGTTTAAAACCAACCACAGAGATAAGGAATGTTTTGCAAAATCTACAAGAGAAGAGGATTTGAGTGGCACCAAAAAACAAATGACTTGATGTTCTACAGTGGGACCTTGGTATCTGCTAAGGTTTGATTGCAGGACCCCCCTGATTACCCAAATTTGTGTGTGCTCAAATCCATGATGTACAATGATGTCATAAAATGATGTCCATTATATAAAATGGCGAAGTCAAAATTTGTTTTGGATTTTTTAAAAAAATATTTTCAAGCTCCCATTGGTTGAATCTACAGGTACATAATCTGTGGATACTCACACGGAGAACTATTGAAATAAATGTTCGAGTGGGATAGAGGGTTTTTAAGAGGAGGTTTTGTATGGGAAATACTACACCTGTCCTGAAGCCCGGGTAGTCTGAAGAGAAAGGTCCGTAGAAGAGGAGATTCTAGCACAAGGAGCTGAGCGGAACGCTCACTGAACGAAGGGACAGCAGGGCGGGAAAGGAACCAAGAGGAATTAGAGGAAGCACTCAAAGTCAGGGGTTCTTATAGGGAAAAATGTGGCCATAGGCTAGTCTGTTCCTGGAGATAACAATGACTTTTGGGCTGGAGACAAAGCATCCAAAAGGTCAGTATTTTACATGCTTGTGTTAAGACCGAATTTCAATAGAGTAGTCAGTATGCAAACGCAAAGTGCTTGACAGGTGAGTATTCGGCTCCTCAATCTGCCTGCTCGGGGCAGGGAGTCCTTTGTAAGGAGCGTGCATACGTTAATGTGGCCCTTTCCCCTTGAGGTCTCCGAAAAGCGGCAGTGTGACTATTTCTGTTCCTTTATTTGTTTGGAATATTTCAGCGATTTGTGATCGTGCCTGTATGCGTCCTTGTCCAGGGGCCTCGAAAGCACATGGAGAGGAATGGATAAAGACGGCCAAATTCTTGATATCAAATGATATCTAATATCCAACAAATCTGGGCCTAAAACTCCGGTAACAAGCTGATCTGTGTTTGATAAAAGGGATCCTTGACTGGGTGGTTTTTTTTCAGACTTCTGGAGTTGTGTTTGTTTGTCTGTTTGCTCTGGCCGCGTCCTCTCCCTGAGCACATGATCCAATTGACTCACCAGAAGGAGGAGCTAGCAGCCATTAGCTCCAACTGACCCACTGACTAGCTCAGGGGAGGGGCCAGCAGCTCTTTTTATATTTGCTCCCAGTAGCCTTCAAGCTCATTTCCAGAGGAGAGGGTGGAAGGTGAGCAGGGCCTGAGAAGACATCCTTGACTGAGTGTTTTTAAGAGGCTTCTGGGCTGTGTTTGTTTGTCTGTCTGCTCTGGCCGTGTCCTCTCCCTGAGCAGCCTGTCAAGGATGTTTCCTCAGACAGAGCTCACCTTCCCTTCTGTCCTCTGGAAGTGAGCTTGATGGCCACGAGGAGGAGACAGAAAGAGCTGCTACCTCCTCCCTCTGGTTAGTCAGTGAGACTGTGAGCTCAGGGAGAGCACCTGGCCAGAGCAAACAGACCAACAAACACAGCCCCGGAAGGCAGTAAAAAAAACACCCAGAGAACGCCTGCATTTTTCTTGCACCCCTCTGTGTCTTTCTGTGGTACTTCAAGCCTTTGGCCTCCTTTTCACTCACAGATGTCACTTCCTGTGATGAACCGGAGGGGAGGGGGCTTGACAACGGAGCCTCCTTAGCAACTGAGAGGGTTTAAACGGATTGGCGGTTGAAATGGAACCTTGGATAGTCCAGGGGAGGGGGTGGGGGAAGGGAGAGGACGGATGGGGTTTGACTGACTGGGGAGAGGAAAAAGAGAAGGAATTCAGGAGTTTAGAGTCTTGGGGATGTTTGAATGCTTGTCTTGTTTCTTGCTTGTCTTGAAGACAACTTCATGGTCCAGAAAGTGGAAGAGGCCACAAGGGGATCAATATTCTAGATTTGATCCTGACCAACAGGGATGACCTTGTGAATGAGGTAGAAGTGGTTGGATCTTTAGGGGGGAGTGACCATGCCCTGTTGGAATTTGGCATTCAGTGGGAAGGAGAAGATAAATGTAGCCAGACACTCATCTTATATTTTAAAAAAGTGGACTTCTGTAAACTTAGGGACTGCTGCCTGGAATTGCGTGGTCAGGAATAGTGAAAGGGAAAGGAGTTCAGGAGGCATGGGAGTTCCTTAAAAAGGAGATACTAAAGGCACAGTCTAAAACTGTGCCAATAAGGAGGAAAAATGGAAGACATCTGAAGAAACCAGAATGGTTGACTAAAGAACTCTCAGCTGAGCTGAGTGTGAAGAGAAACATGTATAGGAAATGGAAGAAGGGGGAAACCACCAAAGAAGAATTTAAACAAGTAGCTAGGAGATGTAGGGAGGAAGTCAGAAAGGCTAAAGCACAGAACAAACTTAGGCTGGCCAGAGACAATAAAAACAATAAAAAGGTTTTTTTTTAAAAATGTCCACAGCAAAAGGAAAAAGGAGACAGTAGGGTCACTGTGCAGAGAAGATGGCGAATTACTCACAGGGGGAAGAAAAAGGCAGAACTACTTAACACCTTCTTTGCCTCAGTTTTTCCCCAGAAGGATACAAGCACTCAACCTGGCGGTTGGGGAACAGAGGAGGAAGGAGAGGAAATGAGGCACATAATAGGAAGAGAGGTGGTACAGGCATACCTGGCCACATTGGACGAATTCAAGTCTCCTGGGCCAGATGAATTGCATCCTAGGATATTAAAAGAGCTGGCAGAGGTCATTTTGGAACTACTTGCTATAATCTTTGAGAAATCTTGGAGGGCAAGAGAAGTTCCAGCAGACTGGAAGAGAGCAAATGTTATCTCCATCTTCAAGAAACGAAAAAAAGAGGACCCAAATAATTATCGCCCAGTCAGCCTGACATTAGTACCCGGAAAGATCCTGGAGCAGATCATTAAGCAGTCAGTTTCTAATCATTTAGAAAGTAACGCGGTAATCAGGAGAAGTCAACATGGATTTCTCAAAAATAAGTCATGCCAGACTAATCTTATCTCTTTTTATGATAGAGTTACAAGTTTGATAGATAAAGGGAATGCTGTGGCTGTAGCATATCTCAGGTGTATTTTCCTTTAATCTCTTTTGCAAACCATCCGCAGCCCAGAATGGGGAGGAAAGTGGGATATGAATCTATTAAATTAAATGAATAAATTGGATTGAAGCCTCTGTCTCCTAATAGTACTTGAGCCATCCCAGAAGTGGGCAGGAAATTCTATGGGAAACCAGCAGTAATCATGCTTGTACTTGCTTTTTTGTCTCTTTATGCCCCCATGGGAAAGCAATGCTCAGGGTCCGAGGTGTGAGCAGATACTGTGCTTGTAATGGTGTTCACAGTCGGGACTGAGAATGGTGAGGGAGAAGTTACTTGACCTCTGTCTGGCTCTTCTCCCAGGCATTAGGATAGTGGTCATAATTTCAAGGTCTTGATCAATTCATAAGCTCTGTCTTACCCTTTGTGGCTCTGGGAAAGATCAGCACGAGAGCTAAGAATTGTGTGTCCTTTGATATATTGCTGGACTGCAATGCCCAGCACTGCTTGCCATTGGCTAGGATGGCCCAGAGTGCTGGGAGCAGAAATCCAACTACATCTGGACAGCCCGATATATCCTGATAGAATGCATGCTGTGTGTATATGCTGATTACCTCATTAGTAGCTCTGACCCCAAATCTCAGACTGGATTAGGACTCCCAGCAGATACACATCTGGATAGAGCCTTTCTCTCAGGCCATCTAGTCTCCTGCATTTGGAGACATCATGGAAAATGAGTGAAATACTGCACTCCTGGTGGTGATTAGTGTCTCTGAGTTGTGAACGTATAATACTGCCCCTGTTGAATTGCATTAGTGATTTGGTCGTACACAGGGGAAATTTAGAGGTTGGCTTTTAATTCCCTGAAGGTCGAGAATTTTAGCTTTGGGAACAAAGAACCATTGACTGATTTCTACTGCATTGTCAGGAAACAGCTCCCTCTGAGGAACATCGCTCACCAAGTTGTCTCCAGCATTTCTAGGTGTTCCTTCTGTGGCAAGTTATTTTGACAAATCGCTCTTTGGAAAAGATAATGATCATTCATCTGATAATGGATTCCATGGAGAGGTTACCTAAGCTTTGTATCAGCTTTAGCTCTCCGGTTAGGAAACCAGCCTGCTTGGAGCTGGTTTGGGCCATGAACCTGTAAGGGGCTAGTGGGAGCATTCCTGCCCAGCAGCCCAACTGTGTCCTTTTCAAATGGATTCCAAACAGCCCTTGTTACTACAACAAGCCTGTTACCAGATCCGAAGGTTCCACTGCTTTCTCCTCCTCTTCCTCATTCTTCTCTTTGTGGCTGTTGGAGTTGGTGTGAATGGAGGCGGTTTCTCTGCTTGTGATCCTCTGTTAGAGCCTCCTGACTTAGTGCTGTTGGCTTTTACCGAGACGACTTCAGATCCTCTCAATGTAAGTGGATTGTTGTCTTTTGACTTTTATAAGACAAAATTCAGAGTCTCAACTGAACTACCAAACTGGAAAATGCAAGAAGAATAGTATGAAAGGGTTAAATATAAATAGCACGTGTATTTCCATACTGCTTATCACGTATGTGCTATCTAAGCAGTTTACAATGTGCTAGCTAATTGCTCCCAAAAAGCTGGGTACTCATTTTACCGATTTGTGGAAGGATGGAAGGCTGAGACAATGTGGAGCCCTGCAGGATCGAACTCATAACCATGTGGCTGCAGCATCGGCATTTAACCATTGCACCACTAGGGTTCCTACAGATGGAGAGCACAAAAGAATGTTCGTAACTGTCAAAACAAAAACACGGGAATGTTGATACTAGAATTTAAATCATTATGATCACCATCTTTTGAATACATATTGCTTATCAAATTTGAAGTGCTTGAGAAATGAAGGTAGCTATGTTCTTTTTGTTTTGAAAACTCTAAATCCTCTGGTGGTTGGGAAAAGGTTAAATATTGATAGTGTCTTCATAGTGTCTTGCTCCAATAGTGTCTTGATAGTGTCTTGCTCCAAAATCAAAATAAAAAAGTTAGCTTCAACATTTCTAGTGCTTTACTCTATCCCAGGTAATTCGAAGGATTTATGTTTGGAAAGACTGGATCCCAATCCTCTTCGAATGGGCTTCATGTTCCAATAAGCCATCCTAGTTGGAAGTCACTCCAACTGGGCTAAGTGGTTAAATATTTCTTTCCTCGTCGTTCATAATTTAAATGATTTACTCTTTGGAAAGTTTGTAACTGTTCAGTCAAGTCAAACTGGGATGGGGTCCACAAGACAAAAGGTTGAGGACTCCTACCTGGAAGCCTGCTTTGTTCTGGTAGTCCATTAACCTGCAAAGGGATGACAGGAGCTCTTATTGCCTAGCAACCCATCTGTGTCCTTTTGAAATGGGTTCCAAACAATGCTTGTTGCCATAACATGCCCAATGGCCAGAGCCAAAGGTTCTGCTCCCTCTTCTTCTCCGTCTCTCTCTTCCTCTCATTTTAGTGGGGAGAAAGTTCCTCTCTGAGTGGGAAATTCTTCTTTTCTCTCTCCTTCTGTCCCTTTCCTGAACTTCCTTTCTTTTGTTTGAGACTTTCTAGTTGCCAGACTCAGGATTGTCCAAAGGGATTTTGTCCCGCTAAAGACAGAATCTCAACTTACCTTTAACAGACAGTTTAAAAACCAACCACAGAGATAGGGAATGTTTTGCAGAGCGCAACAGAGAAAAGGGATTTGAGGGGACCAAGAAAGAAAAAGAAAAAAATGACTTTATGTTCTACAGTGGGACCTTGGTATCTGCTAAGGTTTGAGTCCAGGACCCCCCATGTTACCCAAATTTTTGTGTGCTCAAATCCATTATCTACAATGATGTCATAAAATGATATCCCTTATAATAAATGGCAAACAAAATTTGTTTTGGATTTTTTAAAAAATATTTTCAAGCCACCATAGGTTGAACTGCAGGTACAGAATCTGTGTCTATGGGGGGCCAACTGTCTGGCAACTTCCAGTCCTCTAGGACAGAGACTGTTTTTAGGAATATGTTTTGATTGGATCAGGAATTTCACATTTGAACTTTCAAAGAACTCTTGGCTCATACCCTTTAGATCTGGTGATGGGTGATTACTCAATCCGTTCTAGAACATTCTAGAAATTCTGCCTGTCACAACTCCTTGCTGCCATCTCTTGGTCTCCCAACCTGGAAAATTGTTTCCCAAACAGATAGGGACAACTTCTATCTTCAGCAGGGAAGATGGATAAAAACAGTTGGCTTAGCTTCTCTGCAATGTTGCTTTCCTTCAGCACTCCTACCTTTCTGTAGGACCTATCCTATGTTGAGAAACTAAGCTTCAACTAATACATACACCACCATGATGTGTGGCTTGAACCTGTGTTTCACTAGGTCACAGGGTTCCAACTTGGGCAATGTCTAAGGGGTCAGGCTGAGTCAAGGAGCAAACAGAAGTAAATAATAATTGTTTTTTTTTTTGGTATACAGTAAAACCCGTGTATGCAACACCCTCACACAGAGTGCTCAAAGTCGGGGGTTCTTATAGGGGAAATTTGGCCGCAGGCTAGTCTGTTCCTGGGGATAACAATGTGTTTCGGGCTGGAGTCAAAGCCTCTGAAAGGTCAGTATTTTCATGATTGCGTTATGACCGAATTGTCAGTAGAGTAGTCAATATGCAAGCTTGAAGTGCTTGCAGTTGAGTATTCCTTCGGGGCAGGGAGTCTTTTGTAAGGAGCGTGGATACATAATGTGGTCCTTGCCTTGAGGTCTCCCAAAAGCCGAAGTGTGGCTATTTCTGGTCTGCCTGTATTTGTTTGGAATATTTCAGCGATTTGCGGCTGTCCCTGATGCGTGTTTATTTTTGGGGCCTCAAAGCACATGGAGAGGAATAGGTAAAAGAAGGCCAAATTCTTGATATCAAATGAGATCTAATATCCCACAAGTCTGGGCTAGAAACTAGTAAAAGCATCTGTGTTTGAGAAACATCCTTGACTGGGTTTTTTTTTTTATAGATTTCGGGGTTTGTGTTTGTTTGTCTGTTTGCTCTGGCCGTGTCCTCTCCGTGAGCATAAAATCTAAGTGACTCATCAGAGGGAGGAGCTAGCAGCCATTAGCTCCAACTGACCACTGACTAGCGGGGGGAGGGGCCAGCAGCTTTTTTTATATTTGCTCCCTAAAGCCTCCAAGCTCAATTCCAGAGGAGACCATGGAAGGTGAGCAGGCCTGAGAAGACATCCTTGACTGAGTATTTTTTTATAGGCTTCTTAGCTGTGTTAGTCTATCTGTCTGCTCTGTCTGCGTGGTCTCCCTGAGCACCGTCAAAGATGTTTCCTCAGAAAGAGCTCACCTTCCCTTCTGTCCTCTGGAGATGAGCTTGATGGCCACGAGGAGGAGACAGAAAGAGCTGCTAGGTCCTCCCTCTGGTTAGTCAGAGAGACTGTGAGCTCAGGGAGAGCACCTTTTCCAGAGCAAACAGACCAACAAACACAGCCCTGGAAGCCTGAAAAAAAGCACCCATGAAAACACCTGCATTTTTCTTCCACCCCTCTTTGTCTTTCTTTGGTCTCTGTCCTCAAGCCTTTGGCCTCCTTTTCACTCACAGATGTCACTTCCTGTGATGAACCTGAGGGGAGGGGGGCTTGGCAACGGACCCTCCTTAGCAACTGGGAGGGTTTAAACGGATTGGCGGTTGAAATGGAACCTTGGATAGTGCAGGAGAGGGGCTGGGGGAGGGAGAGGCCAATGGGGTTTGACTGACGGGGGAGAGGAAAAAAGAAAGGAATTCAGGAGTTTAGAGTCTGGGGGATGTTTGAATGTTGAAGAGCTCTGTGTGAGAGAGAGCGGGGAAATCGGGTAAAAGAGATAGGCAATGAATGAAGCAGAGAGAGAGAGAGGGGAAAAGGGGGGGGTGTTTTTTCAAAACATTTAGATAAAAAAGAAGTTAAAGAAGAGTGTTAGAATAAACGTTTGACTTTCTGTTTTCCTTATAACATTTCATAGAGGCCCTTTTCCCCGCAGTTTCTTTTGCAAGAGGGCCCCTTGAGCGGCGGTCCATACAACGCACTCCCATTTATGTGACGCTCACAAGCCTAACGCGAACAGCGCATGTCCCTTTTTCTTTTTTGGCTTAAGCCAAAAATTCCTGCCACAAGGCTCCCGGGACCCCGCACCCTTACCTGCGCTGCGGCACGTAGTCCCAGGCGTGCCCGTCACGCTTCCCCCCCCAGCGCAGCCTCAGCCCCCAGGCTGCACTGCGGAAGGAAGGGGTGGGGAGGTTGCACGCCAGGAATCCAGCTGTGGGAGGAAGAAACGGTGAAGAGAGCGCCTCACACAAGAACCTGGTTGCGCGAACGGCACCCCCCACCTCCGCGATAAGGTAATGGGCGGAAAAAATTAATGTCTTATTCTGCATCCTGGAGATAAAGCACCTCTTCATCTTTTCCATAGTTCCAATGGGACCCCCATCTTTGAAAAAATAAATCGCTGCTGGTCCTTAATCGGAGAAGGGAGATTTTTGGAAAGCAGGAAAGGGAGATAACAGTGGAAGCCAAGGAGGGAGAAGGGAGGAAGGGACTGTGTTCTCAGAAAGGGAGAACTGAGCCCGACCTGTCTGTCCTGGCCCTCATCCCAAAATCTCCCTGTGTGGGAGACAGAACGTGGGTTGTGGCCCAAGAGGTGGGCTGGGCAGGCCTTGAGTGTGAGGTTGGGGCCTTTTGCACTTGCGTTTTGCACACTTCCCCTTCTCTAAAAAATAGTAGCCTCTTTGTTTTCCTGTCTCTGGAAGGTGCATCCATGAGGATGCTAGCTTACACCCACATAGCTTTTAGGGGCTCTTGTAACTAATTTAGGTCAACTTTTTTGCCTATCTCCTTTTCTATCTGAAGAAAGTTTTCCCCAGCGACTTACCTAGGTTTTTCTCTTTCTGCCCTACAAGACAATTCAGAGTCTTTTCTCCTGTCTCTACCACAAGCTCCTGGCAAAAGCCCCAGTGCACTCTGATTCATATAGATTACCAAATATTCCTACAGAAGATTACCAAATATTCCTAAAGAAACTTCAGTAAGTAAACATGGCCTTTGAATTTGAGCAAATTTGGATTTGAGCAAATTTGAACAACCAGACTGAAGTTAATTCAGCTTTGTATATTGAAGCAAGCCCTGTGGCCAGGAAGAACAGCACAGAAGAAAAAAGAAAAAGGGATAAAAAAAAAATGAACACAGACATGTGGTTGCCAAAAAACTCTTAGCTGAAGGTTGGCAAGAAACCTTTGCCTTTTGCCTGGAACTTTCCAATTGAAAGCTTCAGTGTTTGCATGCCTGCTTCCTTTCTAGAGCTGAACCATGAAATCTGGAGAGCTGAGCTAACCTCTTTAGATCAGCAACTCTACATGGTGATAAATTAGAAGTAAATGCTCATTACAGCAAATATATTGCTAAGCTCATTCTCTGAGTGTAATTTTTAAAGCAGTTGTCTCCAGGCTCTGGACGTGACATACTCTGCCCCAACTGGCACATCTGCTGAAGTGCTGTAAAAGGCTGCTGAGTGTTGTGACACACAGGGGTGATGTCACAATTAGGTACCACCAACCTGGTCTGTTGCCCAGTGATGAGAGATGCTTTATCCTTGGCCAGCATAAAGGGGGATACCATGAGAGCTAAAAAAAGCAAGGATGGAGCTGTAGGGAGGAGGAAATAAGGGAAGAGTGGAGGCTGGAGAGCGAATGGGGGGCATATCCACAAAATTCCCGAAAGGCATGTGTGAAAAGTGGGTATCCTGGGCCTTTCCCCCCCTTGTGGGGCAAGCCCAAAGCTATGGAAAGTGCTGTCCACTTGGCTAGGGTTAAAGCATAATAGATGGAACCAAGGTGAGGTAGGAACTTTGGGGTTAAAGGTCTATAGAAATAACCTGTTTGCAGTATCCCTGATTTCATTAGCTTTCAGCTCCTTTTAAAATGTTCCAGTTTCCCTTGTTCTCCCACTTTCCCCCTTTCTCCCCAGCTTATCTCAGTTGTTGCAAACTTACATCAGAGTCAGTTAACTCACCCAGAGGAAAGGAGGAGAAGAGTCTTGCCCTTTTCTATTATTCAGGCCGAAGCAAACTGCTACAGCCTCTCCAAGTTTGTATTTTCTTGTTCATTAATAACATTGGGGTTTACCTGACCACAGTCTGGTGTTCTTGGCCCCACCACCAGTTTTAATCTCTGGGATGGCTCCCCGGGTGGGGGGTCCCCGATATCACTTTGATATCATTTAATTCGGCCATAGCTGGACCTGGTCTAGTTACCTACTCCACGTGTTTGTAAATTTTAAAAAGATGATCGGTGGTAATTATTCACATTCCAGTCTCTTTTTAGGCCAGAAATTAGCTTTGCTCCCCGTTACTTCCCATGACCCCTTTATAATAGCTGAAGCTTCATCAGAGCCTGTCCGGTAAAAAGTCAAAATATTGATATACCATTGTCATCAGCATTAACTCATCATATTAAATTTACCGTTTAAAACCTTTGTACACCAAAAACCTTTTTTTCTACCCGGTTGCCAAGTAAGCCAAACCCCCCAAAAAACCCCCACTTTCAAACAGTCTTTGATACCTTGGATTGCTATCCTGCCCTGCTGTAAAATCTCAGCCAGTAGCTAGCCCTTTTCCCAAATGGCATCTCTTTGTTTCTCCAGGAAACGGGAAAAGGGGTCGATTTCCTATCCTTACGCTTCCCCGTTCCGTTTCCTAGTTAGTGTGTGTGTGTGTGTTATTTTCTGTTGTTTATCAATAAAACTGTTATTTTTTTACCCTTAAAATGTGTTCCTATTGCCCGACCGAAGCCATAGACATTGGGGTTTTTAAATCCTAAAGAATCCCACCTTTTAGAAAAAAGTGTTCCATTTTTCCCCAAATTTTGGATTTTATTTTGGAATTGGGGCCCCCCCTGGGGGCCCCCCAAAAACCCGGGAAAAATTTTTATCCATGAAAAGTTGGAGTTGTGTGAATTTGTAAATAAACAAAAAAAATTGTACTCCCCTTTCGAAAAATAGCCCAAAACAACCCCCAATGTTTTTATTTTTGGGTTCAAACCAAAAATGTGGGGGTTTTGGAAGGCTTGGAATTGGGGTTGTGGAAAGGGCAGAAAGAAGGCCAGTGCAAGAACCCGTTTGTGTACCCCACCTCTGCGAAATTAAGGTGTGGAAAAGGTAATTCTTATTTTGTATCCTGGAGAACATGCTACCAAAATACCATTTTTTCCCAAATTCCAATGGCCCCCATCTTTAAAAAATAAAATTTTGGTCCCTTTATTGGGAAGGGAGATTTAAAGGGAAACAGAAAGGGGGATAACCTGGAAGCCAAGGAGGGGAGAGGAAGGGGTGTGTTCTCAAAAGGGAGAACTAGCCAGACCCGTCTGTCCTGTTCCTGGCTTATCCAGAACTCCCTTTTGGGGACAAAACGTGGGTTGTGGCTCCAAGAGGTGTCAGGCTGGGCAGGCCTTGAGTGTCAGGTTTGGGTGCCTTTCGCACTCGCTTTTTCCCCACTTCCCCTTCTCCCTCTCTCAAGAAATCAGTCAGCCACTTTGTTTTCCTGTCTCTGGAAGGAGCATCCATGAGGATGCTAGCTCACACCAAAATAGCTTTGAGGGGCTCTTGTAACTGAATTTAGGTCAACTTCTTTTGTCTATCTCCTTTTCTATCTGAAGAAGGATTTCCTGAGTTTCCATAGGTTTTTCTCTTTCTGCCCTACAATACAATTCAGAGTCTTTTCTCCTGTCTCTACCACAAGCTCCTGGCAAAAGCCTCAGTGCACTCTGCTTCATATAGATTACAAAATATTCCTACAGAAGATTAACAAAAATTCCTAAAGAAACTTCACTAAATAAGCATGGCCTTTGGATTTGAGCAAATTTGGATTTGAGCGGAGAAGCTGTGTGTAAGGATCCACGTTAAAAAGGAAGGAGAGTGGAAAAGCTGCAAAACAAAACAGAGACTGAAGACAAACAAGAGGGAGAGCCGACACGAAAACTGAGACTGGAAGCGATCATATCCCGGGGTTTGCAGTTATTGGTCTTTCTTGAAACAGTAAACCTCAGTAAAGAAAACTGGGGAGTGCTAGCAGCTCTAAAGTACTCTTTGTTTGTTTTTCTTTGTCTCCGTGGCTTAATAAGTAAGAAGAACATTTGGGCAAAGCTTTCGAGAAAAGAAGAAGACGGAGAAGACGCAAGGCAGAGAGGAAGTGGGAGGGACGGAGAGACAGAGAGACGAAGAGGGAGAGACGGAGTATAAATAAGTCAAGAAAAATAACTTGATATAGCAAATTGTTAGATATTGTGAAATATACAGTGTATACAACATATATAATATATACATAAATGCATAGATACACATAGATTATAAGATTTGGGTTCAAGGAGTGGTGGAAAGAAGGATTAATGTTGTATTAAGTGAGTTGAGAGAAGTGAGACTACAGAAGGAGGAGGGGGAGGGGGGGGAATTCTTGAGGAAGAAGGAAAAAAAAGGGGGGTTGAAGCACAGAATCAGCTGTGGATGGTTTGAAGGCTGAAGCTGACTAGGAGATAACCTTGAAACAAAGTAAACAATAGATTTTATAGGAAAACATTGCCTTTAAAAAAAAAAAATAGACTGACAAAGAAGAGACTTAGAAAAACTGTACAATAGCTCCCCCTGGTGACGTTTTTATTTATACTTATAAGGAACTCTGATTTATATATTCATTTATATATATTTGTTTATAAATATATTTATTTATTGATTTATTCACCACTGAGCTATTTATATATACCATTGATAATTGACTATAACTGATTATTGGATTATTAATTATTGATAAGTAAGCAAGAACATTAAGTATTGTTATTTTGAATTTAGATATGTATTAGTAGAATTTGAAATATATAATATATATTGGGATAGACTGTTAATTTAGAAACCAAGGAGAATTAATCCATTAATGTCTGAATTAATGAAATAACTTGATTGGGAAATGGTATTTTGATTACATAGACTCATTGATTTTTGAAGGGAGTGTAATATAAACTCAATATTATATTAACTGATAAATCTTCAACTGAAGAAAGCTATAAGATAGCAACACGGAAGGGACAACTACTCTTTCCCAAACACAATTAGTTGTGGAGAGGAGACCTTCTTTAGAGCAACCCCAGCAGATTGCTGGGATTGGAGAGCAAATTTTGGAAGAACTTAAGAGCTTCAAAAAAGAAATAAGACAAGAACTGAAAGATACTAGAGCAGAAATAAAAATGGACATTAAAAAAGAAATGGAAGGAATAAATAAACAAATGGAGAAAATGAATAAAGAGGTGAAGATATTGCAGGCGGAAGTTAAATTAATGGATGGCCAAATAAAACAAGGGGAAAGTGAGAGAATGGAGATAAATGAAGAAATCAGAACACAAGAAAAGACCATTGAGTTGCAAGAGATGAGGCATCGCGACAGATGTTTTAAAATTGCGGGCCTGGAAGAAAAGACGGGGGAAAATATCTATGACAGACTTATACCTGAGTTGGCTGCATTTATGGATGTCCCAGAAGAGACTATGGACTTAGAAATTGATAAAATATTTCGTATAAGCTCAAAAATGGCAAGAGATAGAAATTGGCCGAGGGACATCTTAATTTGCTTCACAAGAACAAGGATGAAGGAAAAATTTTTTACAAAGGAATTATGAAGAAAAACTAATTATAGAAGGGACAGAATTGAAAATATTTAAAGACATACCATTCCAAACACTGGAAAAAAAGACAAGAATTTAAAAATCTGACAACATTATTACAAAAACATAACATCAGATATAAATGGGAGAGATTTGGAGGATTATCTTTTACATTAAACTATAAAAGATACAAATGTTCCAGCACAGATCAGATGAATGAGGCGATGAGAAGAGTTAAAGAGGCAATGGAATGTAAATTTGATAAAGAATCGACTGAGACAATAAGAAAAACAGAAGAAGAAGCCGAAACTGGTGTGGAGCGACAGAATAAGAGGAAGAAGGGGAGACAGAACAACAGAGTTTGGAGATTCAGGATAAAGTAACAGAAGAAGAGGACTGAACAACATGACATTGAGATGTATTTCGTGGAATGTAAAAGGACTTAACTCAAATTACAAACTGAGACAGGTCTTCCATTATTTAGAAAAAGCAAGAGCCGACATTATCTGTATACAAGAAACAAAAATTAAGGAAAGCGATATTAAATATTTAAGAAACCCTAAACTAGGGAAATCCTATATTTCGGCCTTTGAAAAGAAAAAAAGAGGAGTGGCAATATATGTCAGACCTAATTACCCCTCTGAAGAAATTTTTCGGGATAAAGAAGGACATTATTTGGGGGTACAAATCCAGATCTTTGGGAGAGTGATATTACTGGTTGGAATCTACTCCCCTTTTAGAAAACAAAGGTAAATTTTATGAAAAAGTTAACGAAGAAATACAGAAATATATCACAGAAAATAACCAGGCGAGTATTTTGTTGATGGGAGACATGAAGGGGGTATTAGCCCAGCCAAGGACAGAACAAATTCAAAGGAAAAAAAGAAGAAGGGCAAATTGCCCAAGTCTTTTTTCAGAATGATGGAAGACCTTTCTTTATTAGATATATGGAGATCTAAACACGAAAGAGGAGGATTTACATACTACTCAGACCGTCATCATACAATGTCTAGAACTGATATGTTTGTGATTTCCAAGACATTACACTCAATGGTGAAAGATATAAAAAATTTTCCAAATTTACCTCAGATCATAACCCACTACAGATTGAATTAGTCTTCAAGAAGAAATTTAAGTACTTAAATTGGAGAATTAATGATTTTCTGCTGAAGAATAAGGAATACTTGAAGAAAGCAAAAACAGAATTAAGACATTATTTCATAGAGAATGATAAGGAGGGGATAGAGGCAAAAATAGTCTGGGACGCTGGAAAGGCGGTCATGAGAGGCCTATTCATAAAATGGAACAAGGAATGGAGGAAGAATAGGAGACGAAAAGAGAAAGAATTTGGAAATAGAATTAAAAAGAATAGAAGGGGAAATTTAAAGAGAAGACCCTGGAAATGAAAAGAAAAGAAGAGCATTTAAAAAAGTACAATTGGAAATACAAACTGCAAATCTAAAAGAGATGGAAAAGAATTTGAGAATGATTAAACAAAGACAATTTGAAAATGCCAACAAGCCGGGGAAATGGATGGCACATAGATTAAGGAAAAGAAGAGAGAGAAATCTGATTATAAAAGTAAAGAAAGATAATGAGGCTTACACGGACCAGAAGATTATATTGAAAACCTTTAGAAAATTTTACAAAGATCTCTATCAAGATAAAACCAAAATCAGTATGAAAAGGAAGATCCACGAATACTTGGGAAAACAAGACTTGATTAAGCTAACGGAAGAGGAAAAAAACAATCTAAATGCTAATATAACGTGTGTGGAAGTCACTGAAGCAATAAAGAAAATAAAAGTAGGAAAAGCTCCAGGCCCAGATGGGTTCTCTGGATTATATTACAAGGAACTACAAGAAGAACTGAGTGAACCTATACGTAAGATGTTCAATGAGATTTTGAATAAAGGCAAACCTGACTCTTGGAATGAAGCAAATATAACCTTAATACTGAAGGAAGGGAAAGACCCAGCGGAGCCAAGTAGTTACAGACCAATATCATTGTTAAACATAGATTATAAAATTTTCACAAGCATTATTGCGGAGAGACTGAAAAGAATACTACAGAAAGTAATACATGAAGATCAGTGTGGATTTTTGCCGAAGAGATACATAAGAGACAATATTAGAACGGTCATAAACATCTTGGAATATTACGAAAGACATAACGAAAAGAAATGTATGATGGTATTTGTGGATGCTGAGAAAGCATTTGATAATCTGAATCATGAGTTCATGTTTGAAGTATTGGAGAGTATAAAATTTTGGAAATAAGTTTATCACGTGGATAAGACATATATACTCAAATGCTAAGGCTCAATTGTTGATAAATGGAGAGAAAACAGATCCGATTGAGATTAACAAGGGAACTCGTCAGGGTTGCCCACTCTCACCCCTATTATTTATTTTGGTCCTTGAAGTTCTTTTAAGAAAAATCAGAAAAGAAGATTCAATAAAGGGAACTAAAATAAAAAGGGATGAGTACAAATTGAGAGCCTATGCAGACGACCTTGTTATTTTTATGGAAGAACCAGAAACAAGCTTGATAACAATGATGGAGGTCTGTAATGAATTTGGTGAGGTGGCTGGGTTTAAAATAAATAAAGAGAAAACGAAGATTTTAACTAAAAATATACAAAAGAAAGAGATAGAAAGGTTGGAGCAGATAACAGGTTTTAAGGAAGACAAGAAGATAAATTATTTAGGAATCACAATCTCTAAACAAAATAACAGTCTTTTTGAAAATAATTACACGGTAAAGTGGAGAGAAATAAAGAAAGACTTGCAGAATTGGTCAAAACTCAATCTCTCACTTTTAGGCAGAATTGCAGCAGTAAAAATGATGGTACTCCCAAAGATAAATTACTTATTTCAAAATTTGCCGATTATAGTAAATATGAGATGCTTTCAAGAATGGAAGAAAGATTTAACCTATTTTATTTGGGCAGGAAAGAAACCAAGAGTTAGGTGGAAAATTTTGACAGACAAAAAGGAAAGTGGTGAATGCAACTTACCGGACTTGAAATTATACTTTATGGCCAATGGTATGACGTGGCTGAAAGATTGGATAGACTTAAAGAATGACAGAATATTGAATCTTGAAGGTGTTGATCTACGATTTGGATGGCACGGATACCTTTGGTATCAAAAGGCAAAGACAGATAAAGAATTTCCAAAACACTACATAAGGAGACCCTTGTTTGAGATTTGGAAGATCTGGAAAAGAAGATTATATACAAAAATACCATTATGGGTGTCACCGCAAGAGGCATTTTCAATTAGAGGGATTGATCCGGTAACAAATGGCTTAAATATAAAGATCTACTTACTCACGATTTGAAAGAAGGTCAAAGAATCAAAACGAGGGAAGAACTACTAAAAGATGGCTGGAATATTCAATGGTTCCCATACATACAATTAAAAGAAAGAGCAAAGATGGATTTAAAAATAGAGGGAATTGAACTGACTGCACAAGTATGTGAATGGGAAAAAATGATATGGGAGAAAAAAGAACATCTGACATCCTTGTTCTATAAATACATATTAGAGCGAGAATTAGAAACAGAGAGAATCAAAGAATCAATGATTGTATGGGCCCAAAATATAGGACATGAATTACAGTTGGAACATTGGGAGCGTAGTTGGATTATGACACAAAAGTTCACCTTAGCACAGGACTTAAAAGAAAACCATCTGAAAATGTTACACAGATGGTACTTAGATCCTGTGAAGTTAAGCAAGATGTACAAAATAAAAGAAAAAAGATGCTGGAAATGTACACAAGAACAAGGAACTTTTTACCATATGTGGTGGCGATGTACGAAGGTTACGAAATATTGGAAAATGATACATAAGATAATGACAGATATTCTTCATATAGAGATTCCACGAAATCCTGAAATTTTTTTACTGAATATGACACATCAAATAGATAAGAAGTATAAAAAATATGAAAAAATTATTTTATATATGACAACGGCTGCGAGGATTGTATATGCAAAATACTGGAAAAGATCAGAGACCCCTTCAGCAGAAGAATGGTTAGAGAAATTGCAAGAATATGTAATTTTAGATGATCTTACATGCAGACTGAAGGATGAAAAAAGCAGTAAAAAAATGGAAGATATGAGAACAATTAAGTTATACATTGAAGAGAACTGGGTAAAGTTATGCCAACAGTAAAGTAACAAGTAAGAAATAAGCTAAAATATAACAGTTTGGCAATGAAATTTCTTAAGGAAGAGATATGACAATGAAGAGACAAGTCTACAAAAATAAAAGTAATCAGAATAGAGATCTCGGAGAAAAAACAGAAATAAAAGCAGTTCAGACGAGAGGAAGGAGGAAGGAAAAGAATAATACAGAAAGATAACAATACAGGATGGGAGAAAAAAAAAGATAGACAAGGGAAAATAATAAAAGTAGAGGTGATATAAATATTTGGCAAGATATGAATCAATGTACAAAGATTCTCTCTTTTGTTTTATTCATATTTTGGAAAATAATGATCATGTTGTTGTTGATTAATCTGAGTGTTTGATATCACTTTTTTTTAATAAATATAATTTAAAAAAAATAAAATTAAAATCAGTTGGTAAGTAGAAGATTAAATAGATAAACTTGGATAAAATTTATTTAGTCCTACTATTAGTTGTATTGAAGATTCATTGTTCATTCCCAACTTGAACACGCTCTCTGAAACATTTTATACTTTTGAAATAATAAAAATGAGCCATGTGTATATCGGAAAGATGCATGAAAGGTATTCCAGTCAGACTGAAGACCATCATTTCCCATATGCCATATGATCAACAGTCCTCCCTCTGCATTTGCTAGTTTGACTTTCACAAATTTGATTATTTGTGAGGCGCATGCTTCCCCTCCCCCCTCCCCCCTCCTCCCATTCCCTTGCACTCCTCACCCAAAGGGTTGCAAGGCTTGTGTTTAAAATAGATTTTTTCCCCCTTTCAGTGAGCAAAGCCACCCCACGCACTGCTGGAGGCATGTCCTTTCTGCTCTGAGGCTGCACATTCTGCTGTATAATGGTTGCTGGCTGGTCATGTGTTCTCTTTGCTCCTACTTGTCACCTCTGGGAGGAATCTCCTTCCTCAAGATTGGGTCCAGAAATAGAACACGAGAGCTCAGCACTCTGCTCTTCTCCATCTGAGGGGAAAGAACTGCTAAGACGTTTATCCTGTCTTTTCTTCTCCCCCCACCCAAGGAGCACTGGGGCCAGAATAAGGGAATGGGAGGGGGAACTCTGGAGGAGAAGGGGAGGGGGAATTGGGGGGAATTTTTCATAGTTTTCCCACTTTCGTGAGGGTTCTGTGCCCTGAACGCTTGTGAATCTTGAGGATCCACTGTACTTGGAAATGATAATTAAAAATGATAATATTAATTTGTTGTTAATGTTCGGTAGGGTGAAAATTAATTTATCATATGATTGTAAATTACTTAGTGAAATCATTAGTTTTTAGAGAAGCCCTGGGAACTGTAGATGACATATTTTATTGTGGCTGTTGCCCACTAGTTGCCCATTTTCTTATAGGTTCTTTCAAAAGCACTCATTTTTGAGGGGTCATTTTAAAGCTCCTTGGATTCCTTTTCAAAAAATGATATCACATGGGCCACTCTCCACGCTTTAGGGAAAGCAGCTGTTCTTAGAGATGTGTTATATGTTTCAGTTTGAAGATTAGCAATTTCCCAACTGAGTTCTCTCAGAATTGTCAGCTGAACACCATCTGGACATGGTGGTCATTTCTTATTGTCAGTGTGGGAGGTTAAGGTCTTCCTCTTCTGTCATCACTCTTTGGCCTCATTCAACCTCCCCTGAAAACATTCATTCAGGCGTAGGTATCTGCCCTGTATCTTCTTCAGCACTGAAGGAAAAGAGTCCACTCAGCTCCCCTGCAATCTCCTTCTTCTTCTTCAGGACTTCTACCACACCTTTAGGTCTGACAGGAACACAGCTGAGCTTAAATCAATGGATTTACAGTCATGAGATGTTTAAACAGAAAAATATGAGACTAGTGTTACAACGTACGGTTCAGACCTACCCGCACTAGATATCTGTTTTTGATATCAAATCCATTTGGCCTCCCTCTGCCACCTCGCTGCATGTGTTTGCGAGGCCTCCGGACAAGCACGTACACAGGCGTGGCCGGTAAATGTTGGACATTCAGTTCTCCACCCAGGCAGGCAACACAAAACCACTCCGTTGCTTCAGGGACCTCTCATGCAGACACCTCTTGCTTAAGCGCGACTCTAAACAAACACGCCCGGCCTCGCGCTGATAGTCTGACAATGCCAAGCTATTTGCATATTGGCTATACTATTGTTAAATCTGCGCTAAGCCCATCATGCTAAACTTGACCTTTCCGAAAGCTTTGTCCCACTCCAAACTCGCATGGTTCTCACCGAGTATGGCATGAACTGTAGGCACAATTCACCCCATAAAAACTCCCCGATTTCGAGACCACCTGGATCACTTGCCCCATGGGATCGCTCCTGACTTCCATCCCGCCTTGCTGTCGTTTTCTCTGACGAGCTCCCCTCAGCGAATCGCGCTGAGCTTATTTCCCCACCATCTTCCAGCTTCTTCAGGACTATGAGAAAAGGTGTCGTATCACCCATTTCCCCCAAAACTCCCATTTCTAATTCCTTAAGTTAGCTGTGCATATTTGTGGTGTCTTCACTGTTTGTTTGTTCTTTAATAAGGAGATCATTTTTCGAATTTTAGAACTGTATGACTGCTTGACTGACCTGACCCCGTAGACATTGGGGTACAAGATCCCTGCTAAGTTAGCCTACCTCTTGCTAGCTTAAGAGAGTGCTCCAGTTAATTTCTCCAACTTTGCATTGGTGTTTGGCTTTTTGGGTGCCCCTCCCGGATCCCCAGAGAACAGGGTAACACTAGGAAATAGGAGGGAACATTTTATTAGGTCCCATGAGCTTGCAATGTGATTTAGCTCTTTCTGGGGTAGGAGAGTGGACTCTCCAGGTGGCGTTGATATGCGTTTATACTATTGGCCACGCTCTTACAGACTGATGGGAATTACAATCCAACAACATCAGGAATGTCACAAAGTGGCCATCTAGTTTTAGAGTTTATGGGGCACTTAAAAAAAACACACACATCTTGAGCTATAGTTTGATGCAGAATTAGGAGGGGCATTTAGGCTCACTGAGATGGATTGGAGTAGCATTGGTCTGATCATGATGCAGCTTTGGCAACATTACAGCTCACAGTGTCCAAATCAGATGATAAAACTTATGCACATATTAGACATGTACATCTGGATCAAGCCTTTCTAGGTGTATTTTTCCAGTCCTGCTGGCACTTGGACTTAGGGCTACTAGGCCTTTTCTAGTCTAGAGCTGTGTGTGCTGAGTATATGCGCTCCTTCAGTATTTTTATATTTTAAAAACAAAATGGAAGAGATGCATGTATATAATGGAAGGTATCATTCTATCATTTTAAAAAGTGAACTCTACCACCTTTAAAAGTTTAATACCTCAAGATTTCATTCTGTCAGTGATGAGATCATGTAAAGGAACCCAAATATTCTGTTGCCACTTCTTTCAGATTCTCCCATGAATCTTAACAAATGACTTTTGGACTGAATCTGGGGCCACTTCCACACTACACTGCTTTACTGCTATTATTCCATTTTCTTTCTTTTTTTTAACTTAATATTCATTAGAAATAAAAAACCCCAGAAGTGATTCTTCCATAACATCGTATTCAATTTTCTTATAACAATCTTCTTCTAAACTCATGACATTCTTATTCATTGTTGCTTCTAATAAAATTAAATTTAAAGAGAACATGAATTGTGTCTCTAATTCCTTCTTACACTCCCTTGGAGATCATTCCTCTGTCTGTATCATACACTTCCTTTTCATTTATTATCCTCTTTCATTACATTTTGTCTGATCTGTGCAACTTACTCTATTTCCTTCTATTTGTGCTCCACCTACAACTACTATAGATTTGTACACCCGTACATACTCAAATAGCTTTCTTAAGAAAATACTGGCAAAGGAATAACTGTCAGGGGATTCCCTTGAGAGTTGATGGGGGTAGGGGCTAGGAATTTTCCAAATTGTAACTTTTCCGACATGGAGTAGCGAAGTATATCTCAATGGCTATCAGTGGACTTTGAAAGATGCAACTGCCTAAGATTACAAGCTTCTGTCCAAAATGTAAGCTGGAAGCACAGATAAATGTTTGTAGCTGAAAGGCAATGCTGGATTAATAATATCTACTCTTATCTATTTGAATTATAACCTGCTTTTGTCACCATGTGGCTTACAATACAAGTTAAAATAGGTAAAGCAATATGTGCTTTTTTTTTTTTTACAAAGCCTCCAAAAGTCAGTATTTTATATGATTGCGTTAAGACCGAATTGCCAATAGAGTAGTCAGGATGCAAATGCGAAGTACTTAACAGTTGAGTATTCGGCTCGTCAAGCTGCCTGCTCAGGGCAGGGAGTCCTTTGTATGGAGCGTGTATACATAATGTGGTCCTTCCCTTGAGGTCTCCTAAAAGCGACAGTGTGGCTATTTCTGATCTGCCTGTATTTGTTTTGAATATTTCAGCGATTTGTGGCCGTTCCTGTGTGCGTGCTTGTCCGGGGGCCTTGAAAGCACATGGAGAGGAATAGGTAAATAAGGCGAAATTCTTGATATCAAATGATATCTAATATCCCACATGTCCAGACTAGAAACTATGGTAACAAGCTGACCTGTGTTTGAGAAGACATCCTTGAGTGGGTGTTTTTTTTACAGACTTCTGGGGTTGTGTGTGTTTGTCTGTTTGCTCTGGCCGCGTCCTCTCCCTGAGCACATGATCCAATTGACTCACCAGAAGGAGGAGCTAGCAGCCATTAGCTCCAACTGACCCACTGACTAGCTCGGGGGAGGGGCCAGCAGCTCTTTTTCTATTTGCTCCCAGCAGCCTCCAAGATCATTTCCAGAGGAGAGGGCGGCAGGTGAGCAGGGCCTGAGAAGACATCCTTGACTGAGTGTTTTTTAGAGGCTTCTGGGCTGTGTTTGTCTGTCTGTCTGCTCCGGCCGTGTCCTCTCCCTGGGCAGCCTGTCAAGGATGTTTCCACAGACAGAGCTCACCTTCCCTTCTGTCCTCTGGAGATGAGCTTGATGGCCACGAGGAGGAGAGAGAAAGAGCTGCTACCTCCTCCCTCTGGTTAGTCAGTGAGACTGTGAGCTCAGGGAGAGCACCTGGCCAGAGCAAACAGAGAAACATACACAGCCCTGAAAGCCTGTAAAAAAACACCCAGAGAACACCTGCATTTTTCTTCCACCCCTCTGTGTCTTTCTTTTGTCTCTGCCCTTAAGCCTTTGGCCTCCTTTTCACTCACAGATGTCACTTCCTGTGATGAACCTGAGGGGAGGGGGGCTTGGCCACAGAGCCTCCTTAGCAACTGAGAGGGTTTAAACAGATTGGCGGTTGAAATGGAACCTTGGATAGTCCAGGGGAGGGGCTGGGGGAGGGAGAGGACGGATGGGGTTTGACTGACTGGGGAGAGGAAAAAGAGAAGGAATTCAGGAGTTTAGAGTCTGGGGGATGTTTGAATGTTGAAGAGCTCTGTGTGAGAGAGAACTGGGAAATCAGGTGAAGGAGAGGTAGGCAAGGAATTAAGCAGAGAGAGAGAGAGAGAGAGAGAGAGAGAGAGAGAGAGGGAGGAAGGGCATGCTGTTTCATAAACATTTAGATACAAAGCAAATTTAAGTAACAGTGTTACAATAAACGTTTGACTTTCTGTTTTCCTTATAATAGTCTCATAGAGGCCCTTTTTGCACACAGTTTCTTTTGCGAGAGGGCCCCTTGAGCGGTGGTCTGTATGACGCACTCCCATTTATGCGACGCTCACGAGCCTAACAAG
>CAOLHI010006588.1:0-27965 GCA_948474755.1 Ctenosaura bakeri
GCAGCCCTAAATACTAAGCTCAGCCCCGCCCCCTCCTGTCGGCCCCAGCAGCGTGATCTCTTCTCGTGGGAGGGCGGCAAATGCCGTCCCCCGCCACTCGCGTTGCTCGGGCAGTGTAGGACGAATTATTACTGCAATTCTTCCTCAAAGGGATAAATGTTACATTCCTCATTTTTCTAAACGTCTTTTAATTTCTTTCCAGACTTTTTCCAGACAATAGACTGTTGTTCCTCATAACTGTAACTTCCAGATATTTAATAACTGTAACTTCCAGATATTTAACTCCTCTCCCACTTTTAATTTGGAAAAAACAGTTAACTCATTTTTCTCTTCCAAAGACATGTTTTTGGTCAACAGTTTTGTTTTATCACAGTTCACTTTAAATGTGGAGCATATCCCAAACAACTTTTCCCGAAAGACCCTTCATTGAGTCTAAAGCAGTGTTAATGGTTCTTAGATAAACCTTTCTGATTTTCACATAGAAATTTATTTTAATTTTTTTTTCTTTCATTATAGATTTGCTTGGAAAGCCAGAGCCCTTATGCAGATTTATAGGTTAGAGTTTTATACTTTAGTTAGTGTTAAATGTTTTAGTTCAGTATACTACCACAGTGTGCCCTCCAGTCTGGCAGGGATTAGAGGTGAAAAAACACTGCCAACGTGCAAAAAAAGGCAAATTAAAATCAAAATCACACACGGTATTATTATTGTTATTGTTGTTGTTGTTGTTGTTATTAATTATTATTATTTAGACCACTTCTCTAGCAATCTTTATTATGCTCCAGCATAATTCTGTGTCTATTTCTGGTGAATATTGGAGGACTGAGCAGTACTTAGAGAAGTGTAAAACATCTTGTGAATAATTAAATTCACAAGTGCTGAAATTTAGAAAGTGTAGGATCAACTGTATTGTACTTTAGTTTCTGTTTGTTTTATTTTTCTTTGGACAAATACTTCTTAGTACCTCAGATCCTTCCCTTAATTCTGGGAATTATTTGTTTATAGATCTTTTACAATAGTTTGCTAAAACTAAGTGCCCTCTGAACGGGCAGGGGTTGGGGGGGGGCAAGGCCTACGAAAGTGCAAAAAACGCAAACTGAAAACAAAATCAGAAACAATATTTTTATTATTTTTCTTATAACTAAGAACACTTCTCTAGGAATCTTTATAGCGCTCCAGCACGATTTTCTCAACCACATCCAGCAGAGGTGGGAGCTGTAGGCTGCGCTGCGCTGGGGGAGGAAGGGGTGGGCTGGTCGCGCGACCAGGAAGCCAGCTGCAGGATGAAGGAGCAGCAAAGAGAGCGCCTCGTGCAAGAACCTGCTTGCATAAATGGCATCCCCCACCTCCGCGATAAGGTAATGTGTGGAAAAGGCCCAGGAGTGGTGGTGCGCAAGCGTGAGCCACGCACTCGCGTCTTCCTGCCCCCTTTGGCGGGAGTGCATGTGGCCACAGCATCGCCACAGCAGGAGTGGTGGTGCACAAGCGTGAGCCACGCGCTCGTGTCCTCCTGCCCTCTGTTCAGAAGGGACTGAAATCGCTTCCCTTCTCCACTACCGGGAGAACCTCCCATCTGATGGGCCAGCTTGGGGGGGCAGCACGGGGGGCAGGCCCCCTCCTCGCCATGGCCCCCGCCCCACTAGCCATGGGGTGGTGCTGCGGAAGGGCTGGGGTGCCGCAAGGTGGTGCTTTTCCCGGGGGCGAGCTGCGCCCGGCGCAAATGACAAAGGCGCTGGGATTCCTCCCCCCCGGCCAGGGTTGACACTCTAGAAACTTTCCCACATTGCCCCCCCAGCGGGAACAAGAGCAAAGCAGAAGGCGAGCCCAGGGGGCTTCTCGGAGTTTTTTCCCAGGGGAGATGCGCAGCTCCTCTTTCTCTCCCTGCCCGTCCCCACCCCCTTGTTCCTGGCCAGCGAGGCAGCCTTTGCTGGGAGGGGGAGGCATTGTAAATAATAAATAAATAATTTTATGGTTGGGGGTCACCACAACATGAGGAACTGTATTAAAGGGTCACGGCATTAGGAAGGTTGAGAACCACTGCTCTAGAGGTTTCTAGGTGCCATAGCATGATTCTAAGGTCCCTTAGTGTGATTCTAGGGTCTGATGGAACTGGACCAGAGAGTTGCTGTGGAGGACCTAGGGATTCCAAGAGTCAGGCAAAAATGGATAGTGGAGTCACGCTTAAGGAATTAGAGATTGTACAGAGAACATATTTTTCCATGCAAGGTACTATTAGAGCAAAAAAAGAATTTTATGATAGAGTTTTATGACAAAAAAGTTTAATACATGAATCAAAATATCCTGTGAATAATAGAAGTGGTAAAATAAAAATGGTAAAAGTGGTAAAATAAAAATGCTGAAACTTAGAAACTGTAGGATCAACTGTATTGTGCTTTATTTTGTTTTCTCCTTCATAGGCCAAATATTTCTTTGTCTATAGGTCGGATTCTTCTCTTTATTCTGACTGTTTCTTTTTTAAACTAATATGCTAAGATGTAGGACTGATGTCAGATTTTAGTGAATCTACCTTAATTTTCTTTCTTTTTTTTATTGATAATTTTTGTTAAAATTTCATATAAGCTAAAATTGTATGTATCACGTGTTGTTTACATATTACTTACAGTACACGAATCTTACATAGTTTTACTATTATTATTAATATTTTCTGTACAGTATTAAATAATTATTCCCTTCCATAAATGTGTTATTCAGATAACCCCTCCTTCCCTTACCCTCTCTACCCTACCCCCCAATATTAACAGTATATTTTATGCCATTAATGTATCCTTCTCCCTCCCTTCTCTATCTATATCCCTTTCCCCTCCCCCCCAAACTTCCTTTCCTTATTACACGTTTTCACTGCTCCAGTCTCTTTTTTTAGGTTTCCTATTTTAAAGCTCCCTAGTGTGAGATCTCTTTTTGTTAATGTAATCTACCTTAATTTTCCTACTCAGTCTATATTCCTGCCTTAATATAAAAGTTACCTTTTTCAACCTGCTATTCGATTCTATACTTTCATCTTACTTCTCTTTCACCCATCTAATAATTTCATTCCATTGCTTTTTGAATTGTTGATTTGAGTTTCCTTCCAGCATGTTGGACAGTTTTTCCATTTCAATAATATCCGTCACTTTGATCTTCTAGTCTTTGTGGGGAGACTAAATTCCTTCTTTCCAGTACTTTGCATAATTCAATCTTGCTACTGTTAATAAATGTAATAATATTTTTCTTTTTGTCCTCATTTTGCCGTTCCTTACAATCACATTTAATAAATATGTTTCCGGAGTCATATCAAATTTAATATCAAGCAACTTAGTGGTAGTACTGGCGAAAGTGGACTATACAGGAGGAACTAGAGATTCCAAGGGAGAATTTATTTGGTCACAGTATGGGCAAGTAGCTCAAGAAGGCTTTTGAGAAAACCAGTCTAATAAGCAAATTAAATTACCTTTGAATAGTTAATTCCCAAAGTGCTGTAGCTTAGAAAGTATAAGATGAACTCTCCTATCCTTTTGTTTTCATTTGTTTTCTTTTGATGTGAAGAAGGATTTCTTGGCTTCAATGTCAGATTCTTCCCCTCCTTCTGACTGTTTCTTTCTTTTTTCTTTTGCCAATCATATATCACCCATTTTAGAAATAACTACCTGCATTTGTCCAACTTTCACTTCCTCAACTACAACCACCACAAGACCTACAAACTCAGAAGCCACCTCGACAATTTCAACCACCACGGGTGAGTATCACTGCTCCTTTTCCTAAAGCGTTCTTCAGTACACTCCGGAAATTTCTTTTGGCAAGACGCAGGACTGTAAAGGGCAGTGGTCCTCAGCGATGGAGCCGAAGACCAGGCTGTAATAAGGAGCCATCTGGTTCAGCTTCCTGAATTAACCCAAATTGCCAAACTAACCTGGGTGTTATGGATAGGCCAACTAAAGACTGTCTTCTTTTTCTTTTTCTTTTTCTTTTCTTTTCCTTTCCATTTTTTTTTGAAAGATTGGAAACCCTTTATGGACATTATGAGGAATAAACAATCCAACAATGCAAAAATTTATAATCACTAGTCATTCTATTCGAATTAGTTAGTTGGTTCCCTAACGGTAGAATAACCTATCTTTTCTTCTTTAAAATTCTCTTTCTTTCATTCAAATTTGCTCAGGAGCTGAGAGCTGTTTTGTGGTTTCACAGATTAGACTTAGATGTTTAGTGAGTGAGGATTTAAATCTTTTACTTTAGTATGTTAATAGGGTCCACCTTCCAGTCTGGCCGGGGTGAGAGATATAAACCCTCTTCCGAAATGCAAAGTCGGCAACTGAAAACCAAAATCATAAACGGTTTTTGTTGAAACTAGGAAGACTTCTCTAGGAATCCTTATAGCGCTCGAACACAATGCTATATTCCACTTCCGACAGAACTGGGCCATGGTGGCGGACCTGGCAGTACCTGGAGAAATGTTCTCTCCAGGCGTTCTAGGTGCTATAGTGTGGCTCTATGAAGCTGTTCTGAGAGAAGAAGAAGAGCATAGAATTGCCTTGGAGGACTGAGAGATGACGACATTCTGGCGAAGATGGACTATACAGGGGGAACTAGAGATTCCAAGGGAGAATTTATTTGGTCATGGCATGTGCAAGTAGCCCAAGAAGGCTTTTTAGAAAACGAGTTTAATAAACTAATGTTATTACCTTTGAATAGTTAATTCCCAAAGTGCTGTAGCTTAGAAAGTGTAAGATGAACTCTCCTATCCTTTTCTTTTCATTTGTTTTCTTTTGATGTGAAGAAGGATTTCTTGGCTTCAATGTCAGATTCTTCCCCTCCTTCTGACTGTTTCTTTCTTTTTTTCTTTGACCAATCATATATCACCCATTTTAGAAACAACTACCAGCACTTCTCCAACTTCCACCTCCCGAACTACAATCACAGCAACACGTACAACCTCAGAAGCCACCTCCACAACTTCAAACAGCATGGGTGAGTATCACTACTTCTTTTCCTAAAGGGTTCTTAAGTGCACTCCAGAAAGTTCTTTTGGCGAGATGCAAGATTGTAAAGGTCAGTGGTCCTCAGCGATGGAGCCGAAGACCGGGCTGTAATAAGGAACCATCTGGTTCAGCTTCCCGAATTAGCTCAAATTGCCAAACTAACCTGTGTGTTATGGTTAGGGCAACTGAAGACTGTCTTCTTTTCCTTTTCCTTTTTTTTCTTTGGAAAGATTGGAAATCCTTTATGGACATTATCAGCAATAAACAATCGAAAAATGCAAAAATTTAAAATCACTAGTCGTTCTCTTCGAATTGGTTAGTTGGTTCCCTAATGGTAGAATAACATGTGTTTTCTTCTTTAAAGTTCTCTTTCCTTCATTCAGATTTCCCCAGGAGCTCAGATAAGTTTTTTCGTTTCACAGGTTAGACTTACATTTTTAGTGAGTGAGGATTTAAATCTTTTACTTTAGTTCTTTCATAGGGTGAACCCTCCAGTCTGGCTGGGGTGAGAGATATAAACCCTGTTCCGAAATGCAAAATAGGCAACTGAAAACCAAAATCATAGACAGTAGAGATTTCTGTTGAAACTAGGAAGACTTCTCTAGGAATCCTTATAGTGTTCGAACACAATGCTATGTTCCACTTCCGACAGAACTGGGCCATGGTGGCGGACCTGGAAGTACCTAGGGAAATTTTCTATCCAGGCGTTCTAGGTGCTATAGTGTGGCTCTACAAAGCTGTTCAGAGAGAAGAAGAGCAAAGAATTGCCTTGGAGGACCGAGAGATGACGACATTCTTGCGAAAGTGGACTATACAGGGGGAACTAGAGATTCTTAGAGATAATTTATTTGGTCATGGCATGGGCAAGTAGCCCAAGAAGGCTTTTGAGAAAACCAGTTTAATAAACAAATTAAATTACCTTTCAATACTTAATTCCCAAAGTGCTGTAGCTTAGAAAGTGTAAGATGATCTCTCCTATCCTTTTCTTTTCATTTGTTTTCTTTTGATGTGAAGAAGGATTTCTTGGCTTCAGTGTCAGATTCTTCCCCTCATTCTGACTGTTTCTTTCTTTCTTTTTTTTTTGCCAATTATATATCACCCATTTTAGAAACAACTACCAGCAATTCTCCAACTTCCACCTCCCGAAGTACAACAACAGCAACACCTACATCCTCAGAATCCACCTCCACAACTTCAACCAGCATAGGTGAGTATCACTGCTTCTTTTCCTAAAGCGTTCTTCAATGCACTCCAGAAATTTCTTTTGGCGAGACGCAGGATTGTAAAGGTCAGTGGTCCTCAGCAATGGAGCGGAAGACCGGGCTGTAATAAGGAGCCATCTGGTTCAGCTTCCTGAATTAGCCCAAACTGCCAAACTAACCTGTGTGTTATGGTTAAGGCAATTGAAGAATGTCTTCTTTCTTTTCCTTTTTGTTGTTTGGACAGACTGGAAATCCTTTATGGACATTATCAGCAATAAATATTCGAAGAAAGCAAAAATTTATAATCACTAATTGTTCTCTTCGAATTAGTTTGTTCGTTCCCTAATGGTACAATAAAACATCTTTTTTCTTTAAAATTATCTTTTCTTTCATTCAGATTTGCTCAGGAGCTCAGAGACGTTTTTTCATTTCACAGCTTAGACTTACATTTTTAGTGAGTGAGGATTTAAATCTTTTACTTTAATTTGTTCATAAGGTGCACCCTCCAGTCTGGCCAGGGTGAGAGATATAAACTCCCTTCTGAAATACAAAATAGGCGACTCAAAACCAAAATCATAGACAGTAGAGGTTTTTGTTGAAACTAGGAAGACTTCTCTAGGAATCCTTATAGTGTTCGAACACAATGCTATGTTCCACTTCCGACAGAACTGGGCCACGATGGCGGACCAGGCAGTACCTAGAGAAATGTTCTCTCCAGGCATTCTAGGTGCTATAGTGTGGCTCTACGAAGCTGTTCTGAGAGAAGAAGAAGAGCATAGAATTGCCTTGGAGGACCGAGAGATGACGACATTCAGAACTAGAGATTCCAAGGGAGAATTAATTGGTCACGGCATGGGCAAGTAGCCCAAGAAGGCTTTTGAGAAAACCAGTTTAATAAGCAAATTAAATTACCTTTGAATAGATAATTCCCAAAGTGCTAAAGCTTAGAAAGTGTAAGATGAATTCTCCTATCCTTTTGTTTTCAATTATTTTCATTTGATGTGAAGAAGGATTTCTTGGCTTCAATGTCAGATTCTTCCCCTCCTTCTGACTGTTTCTTTCTTTTTTTCTTTGGCCAATCATATATCACCCATTTTAGAAACAACTACCAGCACTTCTCCAACTTCCACTACCCAAACTACAACCACAGCAACACCTACAACCTCAGAAGCCACCTCCAAAACTTCAACCAGCATGGGTGAGTATCACTACTTCACTTCCTAAAGCGTTCTTAAGTGCACTCCAGAAATTTCTTTTTGGCAAGACACAGGACTATAAAGGTCAGCGGTCCTCAGCAATGGAGCGGAAGACCGGGCTGTAATAAGGAGCCATCTGGTTCAGCTTCCAGAATTAGCCCAAATTGCCAAACTAACCTGTGTGTTATGGTTAGGGCAACTGAAGACTGTCTTCTTTTTCTTTTCCCTTTTTTTCTTTGGAAAGATTGGAAATCCTTTATGGACATTATCAGCAATAAACAATCGAAGAATGCAAAAATTTATAATCACTAATTGTTCTCTTTGAATTAGTTAGTTGGTTCCCTAATGGTAAAATAACATATCTTTTCTTCTTTAAAATTCTCTTTCTTTCATTCAAAATTGTTCAGGAGCTCAGAGCTGTTTTTTCATTTCACAGCTTGGACTTGCATTTTTAGTGAGTGAGGATTTAAATATTTTACTTTAATTTGTTCATAAGGTGCACCTTCCAGTCTGGCCAGGGTGAAAGATATAAACACCATTTCGAAATACAAAATAGGCAACTCAAAACCAAAATCATAGACGGTAGAGGTTTTTGTTGAAACTAGGAAGACTTCTCTAGGAATCCTTATAGTGCTCGAACACAATGCTATGTTCCACTTCCGACAGAACTTGGCCACGGTGGCGGACCAGGCAGTACCTACAGAAATGTTCTCTCTGGGCATTCTAGGTGCTATAGTCTGGCTCTACGAAGCTGTTCTGAGAGAAGAACAGCATAGAATTGCCTTGGAGAACCGAGAGATGATAACTTTCTGGCGAAAGTGGACTATACAGGAGGAACTAGAGATTCCTAGGGAGAATTTTTTTGGTCACAGCTTGGGCAGGTAGCCCAAGAAGGCTTTTGAGAAAAAACCAGTTTAGTGAACAAATTAAATCACCTTTGAATAGATAATTCCCAAAGTGCTAAAGCTTAGAAAGTGTAAGATGAACTGTCCTATCCTTTTGTTTCAATTTGTTTTCTTTTGATGTGAAGAAGGATTTCTTGGCTTCAATGTCAGATTCTTCCCCTCCTTCTGACTGTTTCTTTCTTTTTTCTTTTGCCAATCATATATCACCCATTTTAGAAATAACTACCTGCTTTTGTCCAACTTTCACTTCCCCAACTACAACCACCGCGACACCTACAAACTCAGAAGCCACCTCCACAATTTCAACCACCACGGGTGAGTATCACTGCTTCTTTCCCTAAAGCCTTCTTCAGTACACTCCGGAAATTTCCTTTGGCGAGACACAGGACTGTAAAGGGCAGTGGTCCTCAGCTATGAAGCCGAAGACCAGGCTGTAATAAGGAGCCATCTCGTTATGGATAGGGCAACTGAAAACTGTCTTCTTTTTCGTTTCCTTATTTATTTATTTTTTGAAAGATTGGAAACCCTTTATGGACATTATGAGCAATAAACAATCCAACAGTGCAAAAATTTATAATCACTAGTCGTTCTATTTGAATTAGTTAGTTGGTTACCTAACAGTAGAATAACCTATCTTTTCTTCTTTAAAATTCTCTTTCTTTCATCCAGATTTGCTCAGGAGCTGAGAGCCGTTTTGTGGTTTCACAGATTAGACTTAGATGTTTAGTGAGTGAGGATTTAAATCTTTTACTTTAGTTTGTTAATAGGGTCCACCTTCCAGTCTGGCCGGGGTGAGAGATATAAACTCTGTGCCTAAATGCAAAAAAAGCCAACGGTAGGGGTTTTTGTGGAAATTAGGAAGACATCTCTAGGTATCCTTACAGTGCTGGAACACAATGCTATGTCCCACTTAAGACAAATTTGGCCCTCACTGCCACGGTGGCATACCTGGCAGTATGTAGAGAACTGTTCTGTCCAAGCCTTCTAGGTGCTATAGTATGACTCTGCAAAGCTCTTCTGATAGAAGGGGATCATAGAGTTATCTTGGAGGACCTGGCGGTGATGAAATTCTGGGGAAAGTGTACCATACAGGGGGAACTATTGATGCCAAGGGAGAATTTTTTTGGTCATGGGATGGGCAAATAGCCCAAGAAGGCTTTTGAGTAAACCAGTTTAATAAAGAAACCAGTTTAGTGAACAAATTAAATCACCCTTGAATAGTTAATTCCCAAAGTGCTGAAGCTTAGAAAGTGTAAGATGAACTGTCCTATCCTTTTCTTTTCATTTCTTTTCTTTTGGTGTGTAGAGGGATTTTGTGGCTTGAATGTCAGATTCTTCCCCTCCTCCTGACTGTTTCTTTCTTGTTTGTTTTCCCAATCGTATATCACCCATTTTAGAAACAACTAGCAGCACTTCTCCAACTTCCACTACCCCAACTACAACCACCGCGACACCTACAACCTCAGAAACCACCCCCACAACTTCAACCACCACGGGTGAGTATCACTTCTTCTTCTCCTAAAGTGTTCTTCAGTGCACTCGAGAAATTTCTTTTTGGCGAGACGCAGGACTGTAAAGGTTGGTGGTCCTGAGCTATGGAGCGGAAGACTGGGCTGTAATAAGGAGCCATCTGGTTCAGCTTCCTTCATGAGCCCAAATTGCCATATTAACCTGCGTTGTGATGGATAAGGCAACTGAAGAATGTCTTCTTTTTCTTTTCCTTTTTGTTTTTTTCTAAGATTTCCTTTTTTTTGTTTGGAAAGATTGAAAATCCTTTATGGACATTATCAGCAAAAAACAATCCAGCAATGTAAAAGTTGAATTAGTTCGTTGGTTCCCTAATGGTAGAATAACATATCTTTTTCTCTTTAAAGTTCTCTTTGTTTAATTCGAATTGTCTCCGGATCTCAGAGCCGTTTTTTTTCCTTTTGCAGCTTGGACTTGCATTTTTAGTGAATCAGTATTTAAATCTTTTACTTTAGTTTGTTAAAGGGTTCACCCTCCAGTCTGGCCGGGGTGAGAGATATAAACCCTCTGCCTAAATGCAAAAAAGGCAACCCAAAACCAAAATCATAAACGGCAGGGGTTTTTGTGGGAACTAGGAAGAATTCTCTAGGAATCCTGACAGTGCTCGAACACAATGCTATGTTCCACTTACGACAAACGTGGGCCACAGTGCTACGGTGGCATACCTGCCAATATGTAGAGAAATGTTCTGTCCAGACCTTCTAGGTGCTATTGTGTGACTCTGCAAAGCTCTTCTGACAGAAGGGGATCATAGATTTACTTTGGAGGACCTAGAGATGACATAATTCTGGCAAAAGTGGACCGTACAGGGGGAACTATAGATTCCTAGGGAGAATTTATTTGGTCATGGCATGGGCAAATAGCCCAAGAAGGCTTTTGACAAAACCTCCCTGTATCAATTTGCAGAACCAATACAGAAGGTATTAGGCAGAAATAATGGAATACAGAAATATAGGATGGGGGACACGTGGCCGGATAGCAGTACGTGTGAAAGGGATCTAGGAGTCTTCATAGACCACAAGCTGAACATGAGTCAGCAGTGTGATGCGGCAGCCAAGAAAGCCAATGCAATCCTTGGTTGCATCAATAGGAGTATGGTGTCTAGATCGAGGGAGGTACTGGTACCACTCTACTCTGCTTTGGTTAGAGCCCATCTTGAATACTGTGTCCAGTTTTGGGCACCCCAATTCAAGAAGGATATTGACAAGCTGGAGCAAGTCCAGAGGAGGGCGACCAAAATGGTGAGAGGCCTGGAAGCCATGCCCTATGAGGATAGACTTAGAGACCAGGGTATGTTTAGTCTGCAGAAGAGGAGGTTAAGAGGGGACATGATAGCCATGTTTAAATATTTGAAGGGATGCCACGTAGAGGAAGGAGGGGACTTGTTTTCTGCTGCTCCAGAGACCAGGACAAGGAGCAATGGATTCAAGCTGCAGGAAAGGAGATTCCACCTGAACCTCAGGAAGAACTTCCTGACAGTCAGGGCTGTCCGGCAGTGGAATCTGTTGCCTCAGAGTGTAGTGGAGTCTCCTTCCTTGGAGGTTTTTAAGCAGAGGCTTGATGGCCATCTGTCGGGATTGATTTGAGGGTGTTCCTGCATGGCAGGGGGTTGGACTGGATGGCCTGTGTGGTCTCTTCCAACTCTGAATTTCTATGATTCTATGAATGAAATAGACAATGGGAAAATATGGTAATGCAAAGCAATGGAATGGAGTCATAGACCCATCCATGGATAGAAAATCCGACAAAAACAAATTAAAACAATGTAAATTACCAAAATCTTTTTTTAATTTGGCTGAGAATCTGTCTCTCCTAGACACTTGGAGATATTTATATGGTAATGCAAAGGAGTACACATACTACTCGGTAGTGGATAAATCATGGTCGCAAATCAATATGATATTAACATCTAAAACTTTGCTAAAAAGTATTAAGAAAATGAAAGTCTTGCCAAGGTTGTATTCGGACCATTCTTCTGTGATGATGGAAATTAAGGAAAGTTAGAGATTTTGTTAGCGGAATTTAAAGGAAGAATTGTTAAGAGACCCAACAATAGTGTCTAAAATAAGATCGGCGATAACACATTATTTTGATGGGAACTCAGGTAATGGAGTACCTGAAAATATAGTATGGGATGTTGGTAAAGCGGTGTTTAGGGGAATTTTAATAGAACAAGAAATATACAAAAAGAAGCAGCAGAATGAAATCCAGGGAAGGATCATGGCAGAATTAAAAAAATAAGAAGATGAACTTTAAGAAGAGCCCCAAAATAACAGGATTAGATATGAGGTAAAAGCACTGCAGAAACAAATAACACTTCAAAATACAAGACAATTGGAGAAGAAGTTGAAATATGTAAAACAGAAATATTACGAGCATTCTAATAAGGCTGGTAGATGGCTGGCCCATAGGCTTAAAAAAGAAAATGAAAAATGATTAATATTAGAAATTAAAGAAGGGAATGAATTACATCGAAGTCAAGGGAAAATAAAATCAGCGTTCCATAAATATTTTCAAAATTTGTTCAATGTGCAAGAAAAGGAGGATTTAAATCTGAAGATAAGGAGTTATTTTGAAGAAACAACATTAAAACAACTTAGTGAAGATCAAAGAGTAGAACTGAACAAACCAATTACAAGAACGGAAGTTATTAATGCAATTCAGAAACTTAAGATAGGAAAAGCCCCAGGGCCAGATGGTTTCACAGCGTTTTTTTACAAAACCTTCCAGGATCAATTTGCAGAACCAATACAGAAGGTACTGAATGAAATAGACAATGGGAAACGTCCAGCCTCTTGGGGGAATCATTGATCACTCTGATCCCAAAAGAAGGAAGAGATACTTTAGAGATGAAAAATTATAGGTCTATTGCATTGTTGAACACAGATTACAAAATATATGCTACGATCTTAGCAGAAAGGCTTAAAAGTATATTAAAAGAATGGATACACACAGACCAAAGCGGCTTTCTCCCTGGAAGAGCAATGAAAGATAATACGAGGACGGTGCTTAATGCATTGGAATATTATCCTAAAAATAATGACAAAAAATTAGCTTTAATCTTCCTAGATGCGGAGAAGGTCTTTTAATTGGAAATTTATTGAAGAGGCCTGAAAAAAGATAAATATAGGAGAAAAATTAATTAATTGGACCAACATGATTTATAGGTAACAATCAGCAAAATTATTAATAAATGGAGAAATGACACTAAAATTGGATATTAAGAAAGGGACAAGACAGGGGTGTCCCCTATCTCCATTGATCTTCTTGATGGTTATTGAAATATTGAATATTCGAATAAGGAATGATAAGGAAATAAGAGGAATTCAAATAAAAGGTCATGAACATAAACTTAAGGCATTCGAGGATGATCTGTTTATTTTGTTAGATAACCCAAACCAAAGTATAAACCATCTGAAAAGAACACTAGAAGAATACGGGAAGTTCTCAGGCCTCAAGGTAAACCCTGAAAAAACAGCAATAATAACAAAAAATTTGACTGGACAGGAAGAGAGGGACTTAGAAATAGAATCTCAATATAAAGTTGAAAAAAAATACTTAGGTATAACTCTAACAGTAATACGGATTTGTTTAGAAACAATTATGAAAAAATCTGGTAAACAATTAAATTAGATATAGAAAGATGGACAAAGCTGGATTTATCACTTATGGGCAGGATAGCGGTAATTAAGATGAATGTTTTGCCAAGTATGATTTTTCTGTTCCAAAACCTGCCCATAATTGTAAATGATATTCCATTTATTCAATGGAGGAAAGACTTGTCTAAATTTGTCTGGAACGCCAAAAAGCCTCGTATTAAATGGTGTAATCTTAAAGATCTTAAAGATAGAGGTGGATTGGGGATGCCAGATTTAAAACTATATTATCACGCTTGCTGCTTTGAATGGTTAACATCATGGATGAAGCTACATAATGAAAGAACATTAGCATTAGAAGGGGCAGGCCTACCTTTCAGATGGCACTCATACCTGTGGTATGAGAAAGCCAAAATAAATAGAGAATTCAATAACCACTTCATTAGAAAGTCCTTATTAAGAATCTGAATGCTATACAAGAACAAATTATATCCAAAATTACCGTTATGGGTATCGACCCATGAGGCTTTTTACTGGAGAGAAAAACCTAAACTAAAGGACTGGATAAGGTATAAAGATATAGTAAATTGTCAAAAAGATAAGATTATGTTAAAATCCAAAGAAGAACTAATTGAAAGTGGACTCTCTACGCATTGGTTGTTACAAAGACAACTGTCAGAAAGATTCAGGATGGACTAACAAACAATAGGTATACAAGCAAAAGAAGCTGATTTTGATATATTGTTGCGACCAAGAACTGAGCACTTTATATCAAAGGTATACAAAATTATGTTGAATTTAGAATTAGAGAGAGAGAGAGAGACCATTAAGGAAAACATGATACAATGGGCGCAGAATATAGGCCGCCTGATAGAATTTGAGTGTTGGGAAAGCTCTTGGAGGATTCCCCGCACGATATTGAAGAGTGTATCATTAAAGGAGAATTATTACAAGATTTTATACAGGTGGTATCTTACCCCTGTTCAGATAGCAAAAATGACTAAAACAAACAAAAACGAATGCTGGAAATGTAAATCAAAGGGAACTCTATATCATTTATGGTGGACTTGTCCCAAAGCAAGAAAGTTCTGGGCATAGATTCATATATAGTGAAAATTTTGCAATTTGCATTCCCAATGAAACCTGAGATTTACTTATTGAACATATACCAAGAGATAGGAGCATTAAAGAACAGATCACAACGCAAACTACTAACACATATGATTGTAGCAGCAAGAATGGTTTATGCAGGCAAATGGAAACAAGAAGATATACCGGAGTTGGAGGATTGGTTAATTAAAATTTATGATATAATTGAAATGGATAAATTGACAACGATTTTGCATAAAAATACATTAGACCAATTGTATAAAGATTGGGAGCCAATTATAAAGATATATAAAGCCAAGTGGGGAAATCTAGCAATAAAAGGTATTGAAGAATGACCACAATCAGAAAAACTGTTAATATTTACAAATCTAGTTGATAAAGAATAGTATATGTGTTATTAAGTTGTGACATTTTAAAATAAGCTAAAATAATACAAATTAACATGGCGATCTGGGCTTAGTAATAAAAACTGGTAAATAATAAAATATCTTTAGAATTACTATCAGAAAGAGCTTATGGTAAGAAAATGTAAGATTTAATTATTGTTGGAAACAACGATCTAGGCAATACCCACGTTGTACAGGGAAGCTGAATAAGGGAAGTAGGATATTATTATGATGATGATGATGATGATGATGATGATGATGATGATGATGATGATGATGAAGGTTTAGGAAGTAAGAAATATGGAATAATATGGAATAAGTGAAGAGCTATATGGGTACTTTGTGAAAATTCATATATGTAAAATATACAAAAACCAGTAGGAGGTACGAACTGATTTCAAATATGAATATGAATTGAGAGACCAAGAACATAGACATATAAATATACATTTATACTTGATTCTATTTTATTTTATTAATTTAAGGTAGTCAAAAATTGTATATAGTTAGTTATAATGAACTGAAAAACAGGGTAAGATAATTTTGGTTTTGTTACGATACATGTTATCGATTTAGATAGGATAATGAATTTTTTTTCTTTTTTGTTTGTAACCACTATAATATATGTAAGTTAGCATTATGTATAGCTGAAATTACAGTTTAATTTTTTTTCTTTTGAATAAAAGATTTAAAAACATAATAAACAAATTAAACTACCTTTGAATAGTTAATTCCCAAAGGGCTGAAGCTTAGAGAGTGTTAGATTAATTGTCCTATTCTTTTGTATTCATTTCTTTTTTTTTCTTTTTTTTTTCTTTTCTTTTTTTTTTTTTGATGTGAAGAAGGATTTCTTGGCTTGAATGTCAGATTTTCCCCCTCCTCCTGACTGTTTCTTTCTTTTTTGTTTTCCCAATCATATATCACCCATTTTAGAAATAACTACCAGCACTTCTCCAACTTCCATTACCCCAACTACAACCACCGCGACACCTACACCCTCAGAAGCTGCCTCCACAACTTCAACCACCACGGGTGAGTATCACTTCTTCTTCTCCTAAAGCGTTCTTCAGTGCACTCGAGAAATTTCTTTTTGGTAAGACACAGGACTTTAAAAGTCAGTGGTCCTGAGCTACGGAGCAGAAGACCGGGCTGTAAGAAGGAACCATCTCGTTCAGCTTCCTAAATTAGCCTAAATTGCCAAACTAAGCTGGGTGTTGCGGATAGAGCATCTGAACACTGTCTCTTTCTTTTCCTTTTCTTTCTCTCAAAAGATTGGAAATCCTTTATGGACATTATCACCAATAAACAATCCAACAATGCAAAAATTTATAATCACTAGTCATTCTATTTCGCAGCTTAGACTTAAATTTTAAGTGAATCAGTATTGACATCTTTTACTTTAGTTTTTTAAAGGTTTCACCCTCCAGTCTGGCCGGGGTGAGAGATATAAACCCTCTGCCAAAGTGCACAAAAGCAACCCAAAACGAAAATCAGAAATGGTAGAAGTTTTTGTGTGAACTAGGAAGACTTCTCTAGGAATCCTGACAGTAATCGAACACAATGCTATGTTCCACTTATGACAGAGATGGGCCACAGCGCGACGGTGGCACACCTGGCACTACGTAGAGAAATGTTCTGTCCAGGCCTTCTAGGTTCTACAGTGTGACTCCGCAAAGCTCTTCTGACAAAATGGATCATAGAGTTTCCTTGGAGGACATAGAGATGATGAAATTCTGGCTAAATTGGACCGTACAGGGGGAACTATGGATTTTTAGGGAGAATTTATTTGATCATGGCATGGGCAAATAGCCCAAGAAGGCTTTTGAGAAAACCAAATTTTAATAAACAAATTAAATTACCTTTGAATAAATTCCCAAAGTCCTAAAGCTTAGAAAGTGTAAGATGAACTCTCCTATCCTTTTCTTTTCTTTTCTTTTGGTGTGAAGAAGGATTTCCTGACTTGAATGTCAGATTCTTACCCTACTTCTGACTGTTTCTTTGTTTTTTGTTTTGCCAATCAAATATCACCCATTTTAGAAACAACTACCAGCACTTCTCCAACTTCCACTACCCCAACTACAACCACCGTGACACCTACAACCTCAGAAGCCACCTCCACAACTTCAATCACCATGGGTATCACTGCTTCTTCTCCTAAAACGTTCTTCAGTGCGCTCAAGAAATATCTTTTTGGCAAGATGCAGGACTGTAAAAGTCAGTGGTCCTGAGCTATGGAGTGGAAGACCGGGCTGTAATAACGAGCCATCTGGTTCAGCTTCCTGAATAGGCCCAAATTACCAAACTAACCTGCGGTGTTATGGATAGGGCAACAGAAGACTGTCTCTTACTTTTCCTTTTCTTTCTTTCGAATGATTGGAAATCCTTTATGGACATTATCATCAATAAACAAAACAACAATGCAAAAATTAATAAGCACTAGTCATTCTATTCGAAGTAGTTCGTTGGTTTTCTAACGGTAGAATAACATATCTTTTCCTCTTTAAAGTTCTCTTTCTTTCATTCGAATTTTCTCCAGAGCTTAGAGCCGTTTTTTTCGTTTTGCAGCTTAGACTTAGTGAATCAATATTTAAAACCTTTACTTTAGTTTCTTAAAGGGTTCACCCTCCAGTCTGGCCGGGGTGAGAGATCTAAACCCTCTGTCCAAATGCAAAAAAGGCAACCCAAAACCAAAATCATAAGCCGTAAGGGGTTTTCTGGAAACTAGGAAGACTTCTCCAGGAATCCTGACAGTGCTCGAACACAATGCTATGTTCCATTTACGAAAAACGTGGGCCACAGAGCTGCAGTGGCATACCTGGCAGTATCTAGAGAAATGTTCTGTCCAGGCCTTCTAGGTGCAGGTGACCTTGCAAAGCTCTTCCGACAGACGGGGATCATAGAGTTACCTTGGAGGACTGAGAGATGATGAAGTTCTGGCTAAAGTGGACCATACAGGAGGGACTATAGATTCCTAGGGAAAATTTATTTGGTCATGGCATGGACAAATACCCCAAGAAGGCTTTTGAGAAAAACAGTTTAATGAATAAATTAAATTACGCTTGAATAGTTAATTCCCAAAGTGGGAATTGGCTTCAATATCAAATTTTTATGAGTGTTTCTTTCTTTTTTGTTTTGCAAATCATATATCACCCATTTTAGAAACAACTACCAGCACTTCTCCAACTTCCACTACCCCAACTAAAACCACCGTGACACATACAACTTCAGAAGCCGCCTCCACAATTTCAACCACCACTGGTGAGTATCAGTGCTTCTTCTCCTAAAGCATTCTTCAGTGCACTAAAGAAATTTCTTTTTGGCAAGACACAGGACTGTAAAGGTCAGTGGTCCTAAGCTACAGAGCCGAAGACCAGGCTATAACAAGGAGCCATCTGTTTCAGCTTCCTGAATTAGCCCAAATTACCAAACTAACCTGCGGTGTTATGGATAGAGCAACGGAAGACTGTCTCTTACTTTTCCTTTTCTTTCTTTCGAAAGATTGGAAATCCTTTAGGGACGTTATCGTCAATAAACAATCCAACAATGCAAACATTTATAATCACTAGTCATTCTATTCCAATTAGTTCGCTGGTTCTGTAACGGTAGAATAACATATCTCTTCCTCTTTCAAGTTTTCTTTCCTTCATTTGAATTTTCTCCAGAGATTTGACCCGTTTTTTTCGTTTCACAGCTTAGACTTGCATTTTTAGTGAATCAGTATTTAAATCTTTTACCTTAGTTGTGATAGGGTGCACCCTCCAGTGTGGCCAGGGTGAGAGATATCAACCCTCTCCCAAAATGCAAGAAAATGGTAGGGGTTTTTGTGGGAACTAGGAAGAATTCTCTAGGAATCATTAGATTGCTTGAACACAATGCTATGTTCCACTTACGACAAACGTGGGCCACAGCACCACCGTGGCGTACCTGACAGTATCTAGAGAAATGTTCTCTCCAGGCCTTCTAGGTGCTATCGTGTGACTCTGCAAAGCTCTTCTGACAGAAGGGGATCAAAGAGTTACCTTGGAGGACCTAGAGATGAGGAAATTCGGGCGAAAATGGACCGTACAGGGGGAACTATAGATTCCTAGGGAGAATTCATTTGATCATGGCATGGGCAAATAGCCCAGGAAGGCTTTTGAGAAAACCAGTTTAATAAACAAATTCAATTACCTTTGAATAGTTAATTCCGAAAGTGCTGAAGCTTAGAAAGTGTAAGACGAACTCTCCTATCCTTTTGTGTTCATTCCTTTTCTTTTGATGTGAAGAAGGATTTCTTGGTTTGAATGTCAGATTCTTACCCCCCTCCTGACTGTTTCTTTCTTTTTCGTTTTGCCAATCGTATATCACCCGTTTTAGAAACAATTACCAGCACTTCTCCAACTTCCACTATCCCAACTACAACCACCGCGGCACCTACAACCTCAGAAGCCACCTCCAAAACTTCAACCACCACGGGTGAGTATCACTGCATCTTCTCCCAAGGCGTTCTTCAGTGCACTCAAGAAATTTCTTTTTGATGAGACGCAGGACTGTAAAGGTCAGTGGTCTTGAGCTATGGAGCAGAAGACCGGGCTGTAATAAGGAGCCATCTGGTTCAGCTTCCTGCATTAGCCTAAATTGCCAAACTAACCTGGGTGTTATGGATTGAGCATCTGAAGACTGTCTCTTTCTTTTCCTTTTCTTTCTTTCGAAAGATTGGAAATCCTTTATGGACGTTATGGTCAATAAACAATCCAACAATGCAAAAATTTATAAACACTAGTCATTCTATTCGAGTTAGTTCACTGGTTCTCTAACGGTAGAATAACGTATCTTTTCCTCTTTAAAGTTTTCTTTCTTTCATTTGAATTTTCTCTGGAGCTCATAGCCATTTTTTTCATTTTGCAGCTTAGACTTGCATTTTTAGTTAATCAGTGTTTAAATCTTTTACTTTAGTTTGTTAAAGGGTTCACCCTCCAGTCTGGCTGGGGTGAGAGGTATCAACCCTCTACCAAAATGCAAAAAAGGCAACCCAAAACCAAAATCATAAACGGTAGGGGTTTTTGTGGGAACTAGGGAGACTTCTCTAGGAATCCTGACAGTTCTCGAACAGAATGCTATGTTCCACTTACGACAGATGTGGGCCACAGCACCACGGTGGCATACCTGGCAGTATGTAGAGAAATGTTCTTTCCCAGCCTTCTAGGTGCTATCGTGTGACTATGCAAACCTCTTCTGACAGAAGGGGATCGTAGAGTTACCTTGGAGAACCTAGAGATGACAAATTTCTGGTGAAAGTGGACCGTACAGGGGGAATTATAGATTCCTAGGGAGAATTTATTTGGTCATGGCATGGGCAAATAGCCCAAGAAGGCTTTTGAGAAAACCAGTTTTGTAAAAATATTAAATTACCTTTGAATAGTTAATTCACAAAGTGCTGAAGCATAGAAAGTGTCTGATGAACTCTCCTATCCTTTTGCCACCCAACCCACAGAATGAAGAGATCACGCACAGAACTTGGGTTGAACTAGGGCAATTTATTAATATGCCTAATTAACATAGAAGGGAAAGTGAACTTGAACTTACATGAGCTTGAACTTGAACTTGAACTTGAACTTCTGACATGAGGAAAAAACGGGTGTCAGCAGCATGTGCGGACTAGGGCAAGAGTCAGCTCCCGACCATCTTCCCTAGCCCGCTGAGCGAGATACCGGGCCCCAAAGCCAGCCGCTGAAGGTGCGTTAAGACTTTGGCCGGCCCTTGTCTGGAAGGTGAGCCCCAACGTCCATTCCCCCGGTGCATGACAAGTGGGGTGAGCCCAGGGCCCCCCTCAAGGATTTGATTTATCTTACACCAAAGGGTGCCAAAGGTACACGCCGAACCCTAACCCCCCCCCATGTCAGCCATGGATAAGGGCAAACGTCTGCTTAGTCCTTATCCCCCCAACTCCCTCTTAGAATAGCATCCAGCCCCTTTTGCAAATCCTGCAAGAAAATTTAATTGCCCTCAGGTGACAGGTGTACTCCATCGTGCCTATAGAGCTCTGGTTTATCAAAAACGATGTCACTGTGAGGAATGTAGCAACGCAAGCCCTGTCTCATAGCATTGCCAATTTCCCTGTTTGTCCGCTTACGGGCAAGTTCAAGGTGTCAGGGATCATCGCCTCTACACCATACTCTCCTTTGAACCATTGCGGACCAAACAATACGGGTGCGAAGCCATGTGCCTTGGATATGTCGCATATCTTGAATGGCCTGTATGATCAAGGCCTTTCCTTTAACAGTCAAAGGTCATTACCCCCGAGGTGAATGACCAACATGTCAGGCAGGGGCCCATGGCGCTCCTCGAACAGCACAGGTAACAAGCCATGCCAACACAGGCCTCTCTTGCCAAGCCAATGTATTGATGCCCGATCACCCAATCCCAGGTTCGGGCCCATATGGCCATTGCGAGCCTGCCGCTCTGCCCAGAAGACGAAACTGTGGCCACAGATCAACACTCACTTCCTTCCCTCCGAAGCAGGTCAATCTGAAAAGAACCAGAAACATTATGGTAGGTTAATTGGCCTGACATAGTGTCGGAATGCCATGGACTTCCATCTTCCAATCCTCCAGATGTCATCGGCATTCTTGCCCATCTGAGCTGCGGTGGAAGCTGCACCTATGCGAAATGAATGTGTGCCAAACTTGACTCCCTGCAGACCCAAGTGTAATAGGGCCTTCTTTGTAATGGCCCAGAATTGATACTTAGTGAGTGGAGTTGTGTCCGCATGACAAAAGAGAGGCCCCGCATGTGTCCCCCTGCTGGCAGTATAAGCTCTAAGCGCCCTGACCAGGCACAAGGTTGCATCAGAGCATTCCTGTAAGGTCACAACAGCGCCCCGCTTGGCCTGATCTGTCTTTGATCCTCTTATGAGCAAACATAAATGTCGCTCACCCCAAGTCAGGTCCCGGAATTCCAGGGCCCTGCCCGACCTATCCCCCTTACTCTGAACAACCAACTCACTTACTCTTAATGCCCCAAAAAGTGCTGTGAGGGCTGCTGAGTGGAACAAAAGAGCCTCATATGCTGAGGAACACAAGACTTTCCATACGTCGCCCAAACCCCTTAGAATGCTGGGAGAAAGTGGTTGCCTGTTATCCTGGGCCGTTCCTCTTTGCCTGACACACCCCTCTGTGAATTTGCGTATCCTAAAATCACTAGTGGGATCCGGTAAGCCTTGTGCCTTGGACCAAAAGGCCAAGGCTGACATTTGGGATCTAATGGATTGAGGGGAGAGGCCTGCTTGCTTAAGGGTCATGCAAAACTGCAAAATGTGGTCTACCGGGAGTGGCCATATGTCCTGTAACCCTTTGGACTCACGAAAGCTGCTGAATTCCCTAGCCGCCTTGCTGTAACTCTTACTGGTGCTGGGCGCAATTGACATACCTATCATCCTCGTTACCTCACCACGCCAAGCTTCCACAGGTCGGAGGGCATCGGTTCTGGGAGGGTTGCCGCATCTGGTACCAGTTCTCTGAAGCGTTCCATCTGCATACGGGAAAGAGAGTCAGCCAAGGAATTATCCACGCCCGCAACGTGTACTGCTGTAAAGACAATGTTAAAACAGAGACATTGAAGCTTGAAAGCCTGCACCAATCGCATGACACGCTGAGACCTAGAAGAGAGATTGTTGATCACTCTGACTGTGGCCTGGTTATCACACCAAAAATGGACTGCGCCATTTGCTAACTCACGTGCCCAGATGTGAACTGCTACCAGAATTGGGAAAAACTCCAAAAATGTAAGGTCAGATGTGAGGCCCGCTTCCGCCCAGCTCTCGGGCCATCTCTGTGCGCACCACCTGCCTCTGAAAAAGAGACCAAAGCCAATGGATCCTGCTGCGTCAGAAGATATTTGCAATGCATCCTTGACCTTGATTTCATCATGCCAAAAAGAGACACCGTTTAAATCAGCCAAAAATTCCTGCCACACTTCTAAGTCTAACTTCATCTCTCTAGTGATCCTAATTCGGTGGTGTGGCTTGGTGACACCCTTAGTGGTGTCGCAAAGCTGCCTGAGAAACGCCCTGCCTGGCACTATCACCCTGCAGGCAAAATTCAGATGTCCCAATATCTCCTGGAATTCCCTAAGGGTCGCTTTGTGCCTGCCCAAGAAGAATGCCACCCTTGAACTGAGATCCTGAACTTTAGCTGGTGGCAATTTACAGGCTTGGCTGACTGTATCCAATTCAATTCCCAAAAATGTAAGTCGCTGTGTGGGGCCTTCTTTTTTTTCGTGTGCCAAAGGCACATCCAACTCTCCCATCAGGGATGCAAATTCAGCCAAGAGAAACGCGCACTGTCCAGAACCCCAGCGTTCAACCAATAGGAAATCGTCCAAATAATGCACAATGCCCCAGAGACCTGATTTCCTTTTAATGGCCCATTCCAAAAAGGTACTAAACGTCTCAAAGGCAGAACACAACACCAAACATCCCATCGGAAGGGAGCGATCAACGTAAAATTTTCCCTCAAAGGCAAACCCCAAAAGCGCAAAGTCAGATGGGTGAACAGGTAGCAGGCGGAAGGCTGACTTGATATCTGCTTTGGCCAGCTCTGCTCCAACTCCATGCTTGCACACCACCCGCACTGCTGTATCAAATGAAGTATACCTAACTGAACATAACTCCGCCGGGATAGCATCATTAACGGATTCACCCTTGGGGTATGACAAGTGGTGGATCAACCTGAATTCCCCTGGTACTTTCTTAGGAACTACTCCTAGCGGGGAAATTCTAACATTGGGAGTGGGAGGCTGATCCAATGGGCCTAACACCCTGCCCTCAGCTACCTCCTTCCCAATTTTTTCCCTTACTATCTGCTCATTACCAATCACTGATCTAAGGTTACTAGCCATATAAAACCTACGGGGTCCCACACTTGGGATTCTAAAACCTAAAGTAAATCCTTCCCTCAGGTATTGCGTTGCAGCCCGGTCTGGATAAAAACGGAGCCAAGCAAACAGCCTCTTAACTTTAATTGGACTGGTCCCCTTTGTGAAATGGTGGCTGATTCCCTGGCCCCCGTTTGTCAGCTTCTTCCTTGAGGCCTGTCCCTCTGCCTCTCCCCTTGTTGCAGTTGCCGGCTGAATGAGAGCCCCAGAAGATCCCACATAGGTGCTTATATCTGCAGGGGCATCGTGCACAAAACCCCTGCGTCCCAAACTCCCAACAGATCTGTATTTGCTGTTGCTCCTGTGAGCCCTGAGCGCGGGCAAGACCCCCCCCGGCTTGTTGAACTGCACCAGATGACCCGAGTGGGACCGTTCCCCAAAAATGGGGCGACCCGGGGTCAATGTCTGCATCCACAACTCAGTATCAATGCTGTCCCAACGCAGGCTTGGCTGCTTCACTGCCCTCATCCTGAACTTCTCATCGTAATGCAACCAACCAGCCCCTGAGAATTCTGTATGAGCCCTATATATCGTGTTCAAATATACCAGCATGGAGTGAGCCCTGGAGGGCTGGGCCTTAAAGACCACATCCGCATAAATGAGATATCCTATGAACGAATTAGACCAATTCTTGTCGATCCTACGCTTCTTCAGTTTCTCCTTCTCACCCGCGTCCAAGTCCTCCTTCTCTTTCTTATCAAACTCTTGATACAAAAGGGAAAATAAGTCCACATATTCTCCCTTCCGTATCTTCTCAATACTGGACGCAGTAAGGTGTTCATCCAATACCCCTGACTGCCCACCGACCTCCTGTTCGGGGCCCGCCTCCTTGGTTGACCCCCGCGGCATCGGGTCCCCACCCTGAGTGGGTCCCTGAGGCTCTTTGGAATTACTTGCCCCCCCCCGGAACCTGCTGAGAGTGAGACATGTTTTCCCCAGGGGGACAAGGTGAAGAAGAAGCTAACATTTCTGGGGGACCCGCTGGCGGGGCCCAGACCATGTTTCTCAGCAGTGTGCAAACCTTCCAAGGCCCCGCTACGTATGTAGTGTTGTGTTCATGATCAGTATACTCACTCGCTGCCTCTCCTTCTGTTTCCATCTCCTCTGAGGGCCCCGCTTCCGAACTGCCATGCTGTGATGAGGATGTTTGGTCACTCAATTTCTCACCCGACCCTTTTTCAATAGCATCTAGTCGAGCCAAAATCCGGTCAAGAACATTCACTGGCATTGGGACTATATGCTCCTCCCTTTCTTTGCCTTGCCCCACCATCTGCCGTCCCCTCTCAATGGCCTCAAGCTTATCAAAAATGGCGGCCACCCTACTAGTTCCCCCTTCTTCAACTGAAGACAAAGCCAATGTAATTGGTTCCGCAGAGGCCTTGGCTGGCTTGGGCCTTTTGGCTGGAGTGTCCCCCTTGCTTGTGGCCACCCCTTTGGCCGGCGTGGCCTTCTTGGGGGGCTGCTTGCCCTTGGATGTAGATACAGCTTGCTTGGAAACCATGACCCGACTATCTAACAGCCTATGGGTGGTTGGGCCACTGCTGACCGCCAAACCTCAAATTAATCTAATCCCCGAAGAAACCCACACCTCCCCCGTCACCGTGTCCCTTTGAGCCACGTGGCCTATTACGGGCTGGGAGAAGGCTGCCGCCTAGCGGCAGCGAAAAAGTCAGGCCCCAAAGTTGCGCCCCATAGCCACCCACTGGCAAGCCTCAGTGCCCACCGGGGAAGGCAGCCACCGCCAAGGGCAAGATAGGCCGCACAGAGAGGCTGAAAGCCTCGGACCCATGCTGCAGCAGCGGCAAGCCCCCCCCCAGCACCTGGAGGGCGGCCCGATGATCAGGCGAACGATCGAAGAGACAAGGGCACCCAGGCCGCCCGGCCTGCCAAAGAGCCGCTGCCACCGCCACCAAAATGAAGAGGAGAGGATGCAGGCCTCTAAGGCCGCCACTTGGCCGGCCCGGAGCAACGACAAAGCGTCCTCCTCCTCGGTCGCCTGACCCCTACGGGGCCAGCCGCAGCACGGGGGCTCGTCTAGGATCTGAATCCCCCAGGGGAAGGTCCCGCTCTCACCCTAAGGCCCATTCCCTGCTTCTGTTGCCGACGCCGATGCTACCGCGGTGAGGTGGCCAAACGCCCCTACCTGGGTGGCCGCTGAAGCGACCGCCACCTTCCGTCCTCCGGGATAGGCTGTCTGCCGCTTTAGAGGCCGGAAGCGGCCACTGTTACTGCTGCCGCCGAACTGGCCGCCCTGTGCGCAAGAGGGAACCGCCTGCCGCTAAAAAAGGCTGCACGTGGCTGCTGCTAGGGGAGACTGATCCCAAGAAGCCGCTGGCGCGCTGCAGGCTCGGTCGACTGCCTCCTGGTTGCCCTCAAGGGCTTAGTAGGCCGACCACGTGGTCGCCTAGCGAAGCCGGGTAGCGTCTTCCTCCCTCTATCGCCTGAATTCAAAAGAGGCAGAGGGACAGGTGCAGCGGCCTTAAATAGCGCCTGCCAGCCCCGCCTCCTCCCGTCGCCTCACGAGAATGATGTCTTCTTGTGGGAGGGCGGCAAAGGCTGTTCCCCCGCCACTCGTGGTCACTTGGGGACTTCTTCTTCTCCATAAACATTCTTTAGTGCACTCGAGAAATTTCTTTTTGGTGAGACGCAGCACTGTAAAGGTCAGTGGTCCTGAGCTTTGGAGCGGGAGACCGGGTTATAATAAGGAGCCATCTGGTTCAGCTTCCTAAAGCAGCCCAAATTGCCAAACTAACCTGGGTGTTATGGATAGGGCAACTGAAGACTTTCACCTTTATTTTTTCTTTATTTTTTTCTTTGGAAAGATTGGAAATCCTTTAAGGACGTTATCAGCAACAAAACAATCAAGCAATGTAAAAACTTATAATCACTAGTAATTCTATTCAAATTAGTTAGTTGGTTCTCTAACGGTAGAATGACATATATTTTCCTCTTTAAAGTTCTCTTTCTTTATGAATACGCTAAGGTATGGAAAACACAGCAAATACCTACAATAGAACAATGGTGGGGAACCTTTATTGAAAATAAAAACTCTGACATAGTCTCTCAAAGATTGAAAGGGAAATCAGATGATGAAATTCAGAAAGAATGGCAAATTGTAGGTGATTGCTGGGTGACCTTTGATAGAAGTCTATAATTCATGGTAATATGTGGAAAAATTTCATTCTGATGATTACAGTAGATACCATGAGGTGGGAATATGGTAATGGTAATACTATGTACTAACGTGTAAAATAGCTGAAAAATGCAGTACAATGATATAACAATGTTAAGAGATTTTGGAAATGAAGTGTAGATCAGTTTGGAAGATTCAAGAAAAAATTCATGTGAAATAGCAATAATAAATGGTTGTTTTAATTGTGAAACTTTAATAAAATGATAAAAAAATAAAATAAAGTTCTCTTTCTTTCATTTGAATTTTCTCCGGAGCTCAGAGCCGTTTTTTTTTCCCGCAGCTTAGACTTGCCTTTTTAGTGAATCAGTGGACCGTGCACGGGGAACTACACATTCCTAGGGAGAATTTATTTGCTCATGGCATGGGCAAATAGCCGAAGAAGACATTTGAGAACACAAGTTTAATAAACAAATAAAGTTACAAATAAAGTCATTCTATTCAAATTAATTAGTTGGTACTTTAACGTAGAATAACCTATCTTTTCCCCTTTAAAGTTCTCTTTCTTTCATTTGAATTTTCTCCGTAGATTTGAGCCGGTTTTTTCATTTCGCAGCTTAGACTTACATTTTTCTGAATCAGTATTGACATCTTTTACTTTAGTATGTTAAGGGGTTCACCCTCCAGTCTGTACAGGGTGAGAGATATCAACCCTCTGCTAAAATGCAAAAAAGGCAACCCAAACCCCATATCATAAACGGCAGGGGTTTTTGTGGGAACTAGGAAAACTTCTCTAGGAATCCTGACAGTGCTAAAACACAATGCCATGTTCCACTTACGACAGGTGTGGGCCACAGCGCGACGGTGGCATACCTGGCAGTATCTAGAGAAATGTTCTGTCCAGGGTTTCTAGGTGCTATCCTGTGACTCTGCAAAGCTCTTCTGAGAGAAGGGGATCATAGATTTACTTTGGAGGACCTAGAGATGACGAAATTCTAGCGAAAGTGGACCATACAGGGGGAAC
>CAOLHI010006589.1:0-32621 GCA_948474755.1 Ctenosaura bakeri
ATGCTGACACCACACACACATACACCCCACACACTTATTAAGAGAGCTGTTGTCTACCAGCCTTCCCAGGCTTAATGAATTGTGTGGCTGCATTCATTTCACTTCCTTGGTGACCCCAGGTAAACCTATCATAGGGTTTTCTTGACAACTGAGGCTGAGAGAATGAGACTTGGCCAAGGTCCCCCGGTGGGTTTCCATGGCCAAGTGGAGATCGGAACCCTGGTATCCTGAGCTGTAGTCCAGTGCTAAAACCACCAGAACACAATGGCTCTCAGCATCTTCATAACCTCCACTCAGTATATTACTGAATTGCTGGTTCTGTTCCCCTTTTTCCAGACGGAATGTGCTTACTGGAGGCAGGATGGTCACCTGGCTTCCATTCAGTCGGCATCTGAGGAAAGAGTTGTTTCCAGTTACATTCAGCACTTCAGCTCTGCCAGCCATGTCTGGCTTGGCCTTAAGGCTACTGCTACACCCATCACCAACCCAACGGTGAGTCCCTCACGCTTGGACTTTCTTCATTGTCTTCATTCATTGTAGCCATTCCAGGTCCAGACTATCTAGAGGACTGTCCCCTCCTCTCCAGGTCTGCCTGGGGTGTATGATCTTTCAGGGAAGCCCTTTTATCGATCCCTCTACTTTCAAATCCACATTTGGTGGGAATGTGAAACAGGCACAGTTCCCCACCCCATCTCTTTAGACTGAGGGACTGAGGATTCTTTGCCATTTGTCAGCTTATCTGTATTTGTTTGGAGGTCCCTCTCATCACCATCTGGTCAGCTGGGCTCCCAACACATGAAGTACAGTATAATCCAAAGAGGTAGAGTGAGCATCAACACACCAGTCAGGCATTCCTAAGTATTGGAATCTCAGGATATTTTAAAAATGGGACAATGAGTAGGCCCTCTTTTTTTGTTTTTGTTTTTTTGTTTTAAGCCGTTTAATTAAACATAAAGTAGATATACAGATATTCACTCCTCTCAGGGAAGAACACAGATATGTTCAATATCCAGGCATATTACTTATCCGGTGCAGATAAAGCACCATGCTTTTTAGGTCTTATATGAGCATCTCATACAGTGCTACTCAGTCTAATCACTCTGTAAGGAATGCTTCATGAGATTCTTAATGTATTCATCTTAGCAAGCATTCACCAAGAGTCTTTCTACATTCATAAGGAACCCAGCTTTTCTATCCTCAGCTTTCTTCTAAAAGGAAAACAACTAGGAAGTCCTCTCATGTAACTGTTAGCCCTTTGTGAGAAGGAGGCAAGATGCAGCAGTTGGACATGTTACTTTTTGGACTACAGCTTCTAGTAAACTCCAGAGTGGCCAGCCTTTAGTGACGAGGCCCATAGATTAAGCCTCAGGGCCCATCAGGAACTATACCACCAGCAGCAGACTAGGCAGGGAGAATCCAAGAGGAGAGTCCAAAGCAGCTTCAAAGTCAAGCAAAGGAGAGTCCTCCTGGGCAGCCACATAACCCTTCTGGGAAGGGTCCAAAGCCAGGGCCAGACAACAGCCCAAGGTCCAACTCCTCAAGTTCCAAGCAACAAACAAGCAGGAAAGAAATTACAAGAACCCCAGTCAGAGGCTGGGCATCAGCAAGAGATTGGTCACATCCATGGAACAAGTAGAACAATTTTTAGATAAGAATACAGAAGATAGTTGCTTCCAACAGCCTCATTGCTCCTGGGGTGAGGCTTATATGGTTGAGCTCTGGGCCTTCAGAATTCACCTACAGACATTCTGCTCATGAGAAAGTCTTTACCCATGGGAACTCCTTTCTTGCAGCTGAGCCCTTGTTTTGGGCACCTCCCCCTGGGCTTCTGCCTTCAGGCACCAGGGTTCTCCTGGACTGGGACGAGGTTCTTGGGACTCTAGGACTTCACTGTCTGTACCCAGGGTTTGCCCTCATCTATCCCGGAGAGTCCAGGCTCTGCCCCAAGCAGTCAGTGTCTTGCCAGCCTCTGGTTCTGGGACTCCCATCTTTCCTTTTCTTGCTTCTCCCTCCCTCTCACTGCCGAGGATCCTTGCCTGCATCGATACTCCAGATTGCCAAAAATTCCAGAAGACTTGCTTTCCTCATAGGCCTTTTCTTTCCTCTCTCCAACAGAAGCTAAGCTGGGCATGGAGTGACAACACCCCATACAGGTCGGGGTCCCCTCTCTGGGACAGTAGGATCCCCAGCACCTCCCTCTCCTCCCCGCAATGCGTTGCCCTCACCAGCGTCCAGTATCCAGGAGGTATGTATGAAGGCTCTCAGGAGAGACATGGATGGAAGAGGCTGTGGGGAGGACAGTCGTAGCCCCCCACCTTTATTCTGCTCTGGCCTCATCTGGAGTCCTACCTTCTGTTCTGGGTGCCTCATTTTAAGAGGGAAAGAGACAGGTTAGAGCAGGTTCAGAAACGGATGATAAGAGGAATTGGGAAGACCACAGATGAGGAAAGGTGGAAGGAGCTGGTGGGGAGAAGGCTGAGGGGTGACGGGATCACCCTCTTCAGATGCCTCCAGGGGTGCCCCAGAGAGGAGGGGGCAGGCTTCTTCTCTGCTGCCCCTGAGAGAAGGACCGGATTTAATGGTTTTAAATGACATTTTGTAATGTATACTCTGCATTCCACAATATATGTTCAGGAACTCTTCAGCTGAGTATTCCTGCATGGCAAAAGAGGTTTGGACTGGATGGCTTTTGGGTCCCTTCCAACTCAAGGAATCTATGATGACATATACCCCAGTTTATAGGATGAATTAAAGAGTGGAGTTGTATGAAATTTTGTCCATATGTCCTAACTTTGCTCCTGTGGAAAAGTTGGATGGAGGAAGCTCAAGCCACAGTTACAAGCCAAATTAGAAGCTAGTGCAGATCTCTCATTTTTCCACGGATACTGTGTATTTACAATATATATTCTTGCTCAGGCATCCTTCCTGAATTCAGCAACTATGTGTTTAGAAGGAAAGAGAGAACATCTGTCAGCGAGACCCATAGGTTTCAGGCACTTTCAAACAAATAAACAAAAAAGGTGCTTTGTCACATATGAGCACTTTCACTGGCCAAACCACCTGTTTCAAGTCACCTGTTGACTTATGGTGAGCCCAAGAATTTCTTAGGGTTTTCCTCAGTGGTGATTTTGCCAGTTCCTTCCTCTGAAATAGAGGCTACCGCGCTTGGTGTTTGTTGATGGTCTCTCATCCAACTACTAACCAGGGCTGACCCTACTTAGCTTCTGAGGTCAGACGGAATCTGGCGTCTTTAGAGTATTTAGGCTTACTGGACCCAAATCCATTATTCTTCTTTTCCCAGAACTGAGGGCTGGCCCTCCAAGTGTCCTGCGTTGCTTAGTAATCAACGTACACACCTCACTCAAGCTGGTTTTCTTCTAGATTTAGCAATAGCAGAATGTCTTAACACTTTCCTCACAGTTTCTCCCAGATGTGGCCAAGTCCCTGACACTTGTTCTTATCCTTCTCTCCTGCAGATTCTGCCAGGTGGGGTCAATACCCTTGCTCCTACAGGTATCCATACCTTTGCAAGTTCAAAGCCTCAGCCTAGGCCTGGAGCAGCAACTTCGGCAAAAAGAGAGGTGATCCTCTGTGGCCAGAGGGAGAAGACTCCGTCTGGCCAGCCCCTGATGTCCGGAATGCTGCAACACCAAGAAGAGAACCAGCCCCTCTCCCGTTCCCATGATTCTCTTCCTAATCCCCAGTTTCCACATCCCTTTCCCAAAGTCCTGCTGGATGAAGACGCACAATTTCTCCTCCTTTCTTGGTCAGATTTGTTGCATTTCTTGCAAAATGGAGTTGCAGTGAAGGGATGAAGAAAACTTTCCCCATGTAAACCTGACTCCCCTTTTCTCTGCTTTTTACACTTGCTGGCTGCAGAGCAGAAGCAAAGAGCGTTTCTCCTCTCCTTCTGGACAAGGATGATGAATTCCCATCCTCTTTTTTCCCTTTCACAGCAGACAAGCGCAGTGGCTCATTTGGAGATCTGTATAACTGTTTGGGTTATACGTGCACCCCAGCCCACAGAATGGAAAAAGTTCTTGTAGAACACATTCCATCCGGCAGAGTCTGAGCTTTACCTGAAATATAGCCTGTTCAGTTTTGCAACGGAGGTCCACTTTCTGCGTTCTGTAAAAGGGATATGTTGGTGTATTTGGTACTGGTGCCATTAGGAGCTGAGAATAAACTATCCTGAATGTGCATAAACCCAGCAGTACATTTAAAGGTGGCCTTTGAAAAAGTGTGCATGGAGGGGAATGAGTTGCTGACTTCCTGGGCTGCTTCTGCTGTTCTTGGATGTCCCCCTCCCCGCCCCCTTTTGGGACAAGAATAATAAATTCTCTCCTGAGCATCGAAGCCTTGTGTGGGTCTCCTTCATTTTGATTCAGCAGCCTCAGGGGTGGGCAGCTGAGACTAGGGCCATTTCCGCACTAGACTGTTATAGTGCTATGATTCCACTTTCAACATCCCATGGGTTCCTGGGGTGTGCAGTTTCAGGAGGGGCCAGGCAGCCCCTCCCTAAACTGCAAACCCCAGATGTTACCCTGTTTCTCTGGGGTCCCGGGAGGGACGCCCAAATAACCAAACACAAACACTAAAAGACGGGGAAAATAACTCGAGCACTCTCTTAAGCTAATGAGAGGCAGGGTAACTTAGCAGGGATCTTGGACCCAATGTATACAGTGTCAGGTCAGTGAGCAAGCAGACAGCTTTAGAAGTAACCAATTAATATTTTTATTGAGGACAAACATGTAAGACAAAACAGACACACATCTAACTAAGATTTAAGAAATAGAGAGTTTAGGCGAGTGGGCGATATGACACCTGATTTTGTAGTCCTGGAGAAAAGCGGAGGGTTGCAAGGAGGAAAACTCAGCGCAGTTCGCTGAGGGGAGCTCATCAGACAGACCGACCACAAGGCGGGATGGAAGTCCAAAGCGATCCGAGGAACTCGTGAAAACGGTTTTTTTATAGGATAGATTGTGCCCATGGGCCATGCCATGTACAGTGAGAACAAAGCGAGTTTGGAACGGGACGAAAGCTTGGAAAAGGTCAAGTTTACCATAATGGGATTAGTGTGAGTTTATCAATAGCATAGCCAGTATGCAGATTGGAGAGTACTTGGCTTTGTATAACTTTCGGCGCAAAGCCGGCGTCTTTGTGTAGAGTTGCGCTAAGACAAAGGTGCTTGCAAACTAGGTCCTGAAGCAACAGAGAGGCTTTTGTTCTGCCTGCCTAGGTGGGGAAAATGGAATGCCCAACAATAGCCGGACGCGCCTGTTTATGTGCTCGTCTGGAGTCCTCGCAAACACGTGGAGCAGGGTGCCATGGAAAGGTCAAATTATTTGATATCAAAAAGTGATATCTAGTGCTATCACCAGGCAGGCCTGAACCATAGTAACATTCCCTTTGCTGTCTTGATATAGGAACCTCAGGCAGTTCAGCAGACACACAAACAACTATGTGCCCAGCATCCAAACTCAGTGGCATTTGGTTAGAGGTACTCGCAAACTATTTGGGTTCTCCAAAAACTCCTTCCTTTGTTCCTTCAGAACAGAATGAGTTTAATATTCTCCCCTTGGGGAAGAGTAGGAAGTACAGGAGAGCATTTGAGGGAAAGGTTTGGGAGGAAAGTTTGCTCCATCTCCTGACTTAGTTCTCCTTCGGACCCTCCCCCCATAAATCTGCCTCATCTTGGGTCCTTCTGTTGTGGGATTTCATGCCTTGTTGTGCCTTATCAGAGAGCCAGTGTGCATGACTTGAAGGCACACAGCAACAGCAAAAGAACAAGAACAGTTTTCAATGGTTGTTTCTGCTCCCACATCCAGCCGTGCCCTGTATAGCTGTTGAGTATTTCAGGGAGAGTTACAATTCCAACACTGGTCAGAGATAATGGCCCATCTCTTAATGCTGGAGGCTCCTTAATGCTGGAGGCCCCCATCCTCCTAGCTGTCATTAGTTAAAGGGTGAGATTTGTTGCCTAAAAGACTGCTCCAAATCAGAAAAGCAACACAAGCAAGGAGTATAGGAAAAGGCACGGTTTATTTTTGGAGCAAATATAGGTACATGCTCTGTGAAGGTCCAAAGTGAGACAAAAAGAAACGTTTCCCAGCACCCACCTTGTATACCCCAGAGAAGTTGTTTTCCTCACATAAACCATTAGAAGGCTAGTCACCACTTAGTTCAAAGCATATCCTCTCTGCCTGTCATCTACCAGTATTTCCAGACTGTCCTGGAGATTCATGTTGTTTCTTTGCAAGAGTCTTTGTCTATAAGAATGCCTGACTGACAAGGGACAGGAAAAGGAGTTGGCCCTCCACTTGCAAGGAGGCAAAATGAATACCCACCGGCCTGCCAGTGCTGAGCCTGGCCCCTTAGAAAGAGCCCTTGGTCCTTATGGGTGGTACAAGTGCAGTCGGTGGATGCTTCAACAGAAAGCAGAGCTTGGAGAATTTACTTTTCTTTTGGAGTACATCTCCCAGAATCCCCCAGCTAGCATGGGCTATTGGCTACCCAGAGAAAAGGAGACATCAAGGGATTTCATTCATGCCATGCATTCTGATGCACCATTGTTACCTCACTTACCCCACCTGCATGCTATGTCCTGAGAATCGTAATTATTTTATATCAAACACAGTGAGCCATAAAGATCTACTGGAGGGACACGTAGGCTGTAGAGCTATGGATATAGATAAAAGGGTAGCCCTGGCCGGCCCCTCCCGGAACTGCAAACCCCAGGATTCCAGAGGAGGTTGAAAGTGGAATCATCGTGCTAGAACAGGCTAGTGCGGAAATGGCCTGAGTTGGGCTTTTCGTTTGTCTCCAGAATTATAAGGTGGACAGTAGCTCTGACCTGTGTTGGAAACATATCTCTGGGATACCTCTGCTTGAAATACTCAACAGATATTCAGGGCGTGACTGGATGAGGGAGCAGAAACGACCATCGTAAATTGTTGTGTGCTTTCAAGTCATGTCTGATTCATGACAACCCTCTCATGGAGTTTTCTTGGCAAGATTTTTTTATTCAGAGGAGATGTGCCATGACCCTCCTCTGAGGCTGAGAGAAGGTGACCAACCCAAGGCCACCCAGTGGGTTTTCATGACCGAGCGGGGATTCAGACTGCTAAATGTCCCACTGTCTCAGTCCATTGCCCAAACCATTACATGATATTGGCTCTCTCAAATGGCATTACGAGGCAAGTAATCCCAAAAGGAAATGCCTCAAGAAGAAGTAGAATTATTGGGCAGCCTGAAGGAGCACTAAAACACGACATGGACCAGCCTTTCCTCCTGAGCCAGATGCTCTTCTGGACTTCCTGCCTCTCCTCAACTGCAGAATATGAAATTCATTTTGTTTTGAAAGAAGGAGGTTTTGGAGGAAAAACACAGTTTGTGAGTACCTCCAACTAAACAGCCAGGTCACCAAATGCCACTGAGTTTTGATGCTGGACACATAGTTGTTTGTCTGTCAGTTGACCTGCTTGAGGTTCCTGCATCAGGGCAGCAAAGGGAGGCCCTTTGGGTTGTCACCTGGAATGGGAGGAATCTGTTTTCTTAGGGCCTTTCCACACTACAGTGGTATAGTGTGGCAATGTTATATCCTATGGAATCCTGGGGTTTGCAGCTGGGGCATTTAGAAATCTCAGCCAGGGTGCTCTGAGGCCTCAGGAAATTACAAATCCCAGAATCATAGAATCATAGAAATGTAGAGTTGGAAGAGACCCCAGGGACCATCCAGTCCAACCCCTGCCATGCAGGAACACCCTCAAAGCACTCCCTTGGACAGATGGCCATCCAGCCTCTGCTTAAAAACCTCCGAGGAAGGAGACTCCACTACACTCCATGGAGGCAGCAGATTCCACTGCCGGACAGCCCTGACTGTCAGGACGTTCTTCCTGAGGTTCAGGTGGAATCTCCTTTCCTGCAGCTGGAATCCATTGCTCCTTGTCCTGGTCTCTGGAGCAGCAGAAAACAAGCCCTCTCCCTCCTCTACATGGCATCCCTTCAAATATTTAAACATGACTAAATATTCCACAGAATTCCACAGGAGGTTGAAATTGCAACAATAGCACTATAACGGTGTCCTGCAGAAAGGCTCTTAGTCTCAGCTGAACTCCCCAGAGGCTGCTGGATCAAAATGAAGGAGACCCACACAAGGCTTAGATGCTCAGGGGAAAATTTATTATTCTTGTCCTGAAGAGAGGGAAAGGAGGAGACCAAAGGACAACAGAAGCAGCCCAGAAAGTCAACAAATCATTCCCCTCGATGCATGCTTTTTCAAAGGCCATGTTTAAATCTGCAGACAGGCTTATACACATTCAAGATAGTTTATTCTCAGCTCCTAGAGCCACCAGTACTAAATAAGCACCCCTTTTATGGAACACAGAGAGTGGACCTCCATTCCAAAATTGAAATTGTCATGTTTTAGGTAAAGATCTGACTCTGCAAGATAGAATGTGTTCCACAAGAACATTTTATGTTCTGAGACTTGGAGTGCATTTACAACCCATACAGATCTCAAAATGAGCCGCTGAGCTTGTCTGCTGTGAGAGGAAAAAGAGGATGGAAATTTGACCCAGTGGATGTAAAAGGCGCAGAAAAGAGGAGCTGGGCTTAGATGGGGAAAGTTGTCTTGGTTTCTACTCTGCACCTACATTTGGCAAAAATGCAACACCTCTGGCCAAGAAAGGAGAAGAAATTGTGTGTCTTCGCCCAGCAGCACTTTGGGAAAGGGATGCCAAAACTGGGGATTTGCAAGAGAATCACAGGAACAAGAGAGGGGCTGGATCTCTTCTTGGCACTGCAGCATCCAGGACATCAGGGGTCTTGCTAGATGAAGTCTTCTCCCCCTGGTGGCTGAGAAGGATCTCTCTTTCTGCCCTAGATGCTGCTGAGCGTCCACTCCAGGCCTAGGCTGAGGCTCTGAACTTGCAAACGTATGGATATTGGGAGGTGCAAGTGTATTGGGACCACCTGGTAGAAGCTGCAGGAAAGAAGGATAAGAGCCGGTGTCAGGAGTTGGCCCACATGTGGGAGAAACTGTGTGGAAAGTCTTAAATGTACTGTTACATCTGGACTCTGGAGGGAAACCTGCATGGGGTTTCAGCCTTAGTGGCTGTGTCCATTAATGACTGAGCAATCCAGGACACTTGGAAGGGCAGGCCTCAGTTCCAGGAAAAGAAGAATCGATTTGGGTCCAGTAAGCCTAAATACCCTAAAGGCACCAGATCCTGTCTGATCTTGGAGGCTACATAGCTGGACCAGCCCTGGTTAGTACTTGGATGGGGAACCACTAACAAATACTAGGTGCTGTAGCCTCTGATAGAACCATAGAATCACAAACTTGGAAGAGACCCCAGGGCTATCCAGTCCAACCCCCTTCTGCCATGCAGGTCCCCACATCAAAGCCCTCCCTTTGACAGATGGCCATCCAGCCTCTATTTAAAAACCTCCAAAGAAGGAAAAGACTCCACCACACTCCATGGAGGCAGCTGCATATTCCACTGCTGAACATCTCTGTTTTAGAGGAAGGAACTGACAAACCACCTCTGAGGATTCCTGGCCTAGGAAAATCCTACGGAACTCATGGGGTCAACATAGGTCAACAGGTGACTTGAAGGGACATACACACAAGACAAATGCAAGGGAGGTGGCTTGGGCAAATTAATCAATGGCTCGTAGGGTGAAAGTGCTGATCTATGAAAAATCATAGAATCATAGAAATCATAGAAATGTAGAGTTGGAAAGGACCCCAGGGGCAATCCAGTCCAACCCCCTGCCATGCAGGAACACCCTCAAAGCACTCCCGACAGATGGCCATCCAGCCTCTGCTCAAAAACCTCCAAGGAAGGAGACTCCACTACACTCCATGGAGGCAGCAGATTCCACTGCCGGACAGCCCTGACTGTCAGGAAGTTCCTCCTGAGGTTCAGGTGGAATCTCCTTTCCTGCAGCTTGAATCCATTGCTCCTTGTCCTGGTCTCTGGAGCAGCAGAAAACAAGCCCTCTCCCTCCTCCACATGGCATCCCTTCAAATATTTAAACATGGCTATCCCTTTTTAAAAAAAAAATTCCCTGAAATCTATAGTCTTAGCTGACAGATGTTTTCTCTTTGCTTTTAGATGCATAGTTGCTGAACTCAGGAAGGATGCCCAAGGAAGAACAGATATTGTGAAACACTCAGTATCCATGGCAGAATGAGAGAACTGCACCAGCTTCTGATTTGGCTTGTAACTGTCACTTGAGCTTCCTCCAGCCAATTTCAGCCCCAGTGTCTTTCCCACAAGAGCAACGTCAGGAAGTATGGACAAAATTGCCCCCAGCCCTACTGGGATGCTTTGGCCATTTCCTCACGAGTCTGTTATAGCACAATGATTCCACTTTCAACCTCCTGTGGAATCCTGGGGTTTGCAGTTTTGGGAGTGGCCGGCCCCTCCCGAAACTGCAAACCCCAGGATTCCATAGGAGGTTGAAAGTGGAATCATTGCGCTATAACAGACTCATGCGGAAATGGCCTTTGTGTCATCATAGGATCATAGAATTGGAATGGGCCTCAAAGGCCACCTTCTCCAACCCCCTTCTGACCAAGAAGACACCATCAAAGCACTCCTGGCAGAGATGACCATCCATCTCTGTTTGAAAACCTCCCAAGAAGGAAACTCCACCATATTTCCAGACAGCCCAGTAGTCCACGGCTGAACAGCTCTTCCTTGCTATAACAAAGCTCTTCTAAACATTTGCGTGGAATCTCTTCTCTTCTAATTTGAAAGCACTGGTGTCTGGAGCAGCAGAAAACATGTTCATTGGTTATGGATTTGGATTCTGTGATCTCCAAACTAGACCCTAAACCCCTGGGCCTGGACCCTCTTTTGTGAGCCTCAGGGGAGGTTGAGGAACCTCAGGGGGAGGGCACTGCCTTGAAAATGAGTCTGTGCATATCCCTTTCTTCATTACTGGGAGGCAGGGCTTTTAATTTGAACAGTATGCTCTGTGTAACCATGGCTGATGCTTAATGTATCCTGATGATTACAACATTCCAAGAGTCTTGTTGCTGGAGATCTCAGGGGACAGTCCTGGTGTGGAAAACCTACTATAGATCCAAGATTTGGGGGCTTATATATCCCCAGCGCTTCTTGTTGTTGTTGATGACAATATTGTTGTTGTGTGCTTTTCAAGTTGTTTATAACTTATGGAGACCCTATGGCAAACCTTCTGCAGGGCTTTTGGGGGCTGAGAGTATGTGATCACCCAGTGGGTTTCCATGGCTGAGTGGGAAATGGAACCCTGGCCTCCAGGGCCATAGTCCAGTGCTAACATCACTACACCACGCTGCCTCTCTCTTTAGTGCTACCTCTCACAAATTCCAAATTCTCCCCCTTCAAGATATTAGCAAAACCAGATCATTTTTCCGTCTCATACCTATCTATTCAATTGGTAGCCACTGGAGGAGGGGACAGGAGCAACGTCCTCTCTGCAGCAATCCTGCTCAGCTCCTCCTAGAAGAGGCCCTGTCCTCTCCTTCTGGAGAACAAGATCCTCAGAAGGTCTGGAAGCCTTGAAAGACTGGCCCACATCCAACATCTAGTCCCAGCTCAAGCCGACTCTATTGAATCTGGCCAGAGCAGAATAAAGCAGTACTATGACTTCCCTTGACCTAGGCACTACGCTCATATTGGTGCAACCAGTGCGATTCTAGGTTGCATCAACAGGGGTATAGTATCTCAGTCAAGGAAAGGAATAGTACCTTTAGTGGGACTGCACCTGGAATACTGTGTTCAGTCCTGGGTACCACAATTCAAGAAAGATATGGACAAGCTAGACCATGTCCAAAGGAGGGTGAGCAAAATGCTCAAAGGCCTGGAAACCATGAAACCCTCTCAGGAGTGGCTGTGGAAGCTGGGGATATTTAGCCTGGAGAAAAGAAGGTTCAGAAAAGACATGAAGAGCCATGTTTAAATATTTGGAAGGATGTCATATGGAGGATGGGGCAAGCTTGTTTTCTGCTGCTCCAGAGACTAGGACACTATCTCAGGAAAAAAAGATTCCACCCAAATGTAAGGAAGAACTTCTTGACAGTAAGAGCAGTTCAGCAGTAGAATCTGCTGCTGCCTGAAAGGAGTGTGGTGGAGCCTCCTCCTTCTTTGGAGGGTTTCAGAGGAAGGCTGGATGGCCACCTGTCAGAGGGAATGCTTTGATGGTGTCTTCTTGCATGGCAGAAGGAGGCTGAACTGGGTGGCCTCTCGGGTCTCTTCATAGGCTTCTATGAATCAATGGAAGATGAACTAGCATTGATTTATCAAATTTCCTAAGGGTCTACTTGATTTGGGACTAGCAATTAGATTTAGGTCATAAAACGTAAATTACAATGGTGAATTCTGCCTCTGATACCAAATTCCCCATGGCTGGATCAGCGTGGATGGAGAAGGTGCTACCTCTAACATGTGGTGTGTGTGGGGAGGGAAAGAGAACTGTGGAAGCTTCATAGAATCATAGGGTTGGAAGGGGCCTCCTGGGCCATGGAGTCCACCCCCTGCTCAGTGCAGGATCTCCAGCTAAACAATCCCAGCAGGCAGATGTCTAGCCTCTTTTGGAAGGCGTTCAGAGAAGGAGACCCTGTCACCCCTCTAGGAAATCGGTTTTGTTGCCAAACGCTCTTCCTGTCGGGAAGTTCCTTTGGATGTTCAACTGAAATCTACTCTAGTGTGACTTAAAGCCATGAGACCTGGTCCTATCTTCTGGGTAACGGGGAAGAAGCCTGCCCCTTCCCCTCTGAGACAGCCCCAAGGGTATTTTAAAAGGGCTGTCATGTCCCCCCTCAGTCTCCTCCTCATGAAGCTGAATATGCCCAGTTCCTGCAACCTTTCCTCCTATCTTTCATTCTCCTTACCTCTTATCATCCTCATTTCCCTTTGCTGAACCTGCTCCGACTTGACTTTGTCCTTAATAAAATGAGGCACCCTGAGTGGAACGGAGGACTCCAATGAGGCCTGATCAGTACAGCATATGGGGAGGGGGGCCATGACTTCTCCCCACACAATATTCCCCTTCCATCAATTTCTCTGCTGAGAGCCTTCATACATACCGGTTGGCGACTGGACATTGAGGAGGGCAATACATTGGGAGGTGGAGATGGACGTGCTGGGAGTCCTGCTGTCCCAGAGAGAGGATCCCGCCCTGTATGGGGAGTTGTCACTCCATGCCCAGGTTAGCCTCTGTTGGAGAGAGAAAAGAAAAGTCCCATGAGGAAAGCCATCTTCTGGAATCTGGGGCAATCAGGAGCATTGGTGCATGTGAGGATTCTTGGCAGCGAGAGGGAAGGAGATGGCAGTTAATGCCACCACCTACAGGCAAATGCACTGTTGATCTTGGTGGCCAGCTATGTTGCTTACAGACCTTGGAGGCTATTTTTGGAGTCCTGGGAATCACTGTGGCCCCTCTCCAGAGAAAAGAGGAGATGTGAGAACCAGAGGCAGGCAAGATGTTGACTGCCTCTGCAGATCATCAGCTCTCAGGGACAGCTGAGGGCAAACCCTGGTTACAGAGAGCTCGGTCCTAGAGTCCCAAGACCCCCAACCCAGTCCCTGGTGCCAGGAGGCACAAGCCCAGAGGGAGGTTGTTACTCCTGCTATGGCACTGTTGGTGAGGGACCCAGATATCATTTTGATATCAAATAATTTGGCCTTAGCTTGACCTTTTTCAGCCACCCTGCTCCACGTGTTTGCAAAGTTCTCCGGACAAGCACGGACAGAGTGCCGCCGCTAATGGTTTTACATTCCAGACCCTATTGAGGCCAGCAACTCAAGCCTCGCTCGTAGCTCCAGGGAACTTCCACTGCAAACCTCACAATAGCGGCACGGCTCTCAGCCGAGCCAGCCCGCTGAACAGGACATTTACATACTGACCAAACTATCATCGTCGTGCGTTAAGCTCATCATGCTAAACTTGACCTTTCCAAATCCTTTGTCCAGCTCTAAATTTCCTTTGTTTTCACCTGACATGCCATAGCCGGTAGGCACAAACTCCCCTATAAAAACCCCGCATTTTCAAATGGTCTTCGGACTATTTTGGACTTCCATCCCGCCTTGCTGCCGGTTGTCTAAGGAAACTCCCCTCAGCGAGCCCTGCTGAGCTTTCTTCCCCGGAACCCCGCTTCTCTCCAGGACTACGAGACCAGGTGTCGTATTGCCTACCCTTTGCAACTCTCTGTTTCTATTTCCCAGCTAGTTAGTTTTTGTCTTGTCTTTCGTGTTTCTGGTCTTTAATAAAATATTGTTTTTTACTTTGAAAACCTTGTCTAGCCGCTCTCTGACCCGCCGCTGTATGTATAGGGTTAAAAGATCCTTGCTAAAGTTACCCTGCCTCTTGTTTAGCCAAGAGAGTGCTCCAGCTAAATTCCCCAACTTGCATTTCTATTTGGTAATTTGGGTGCCCCTCCCGGGACCCCCCCAACATACAGGATAACAAGGTGCCCGAGGCAAGGGCTCAGCTGCAGGAAAGGAAAGTAATGACTTTCTTGTGCAGGCTCCGAGAGGGGGAGAAAAACCTTCAAACAGTCTGGGCTAGAATGAACGAAGAGAATGAAGAGAGTCCAAGCGTGAGGCCCTCACCGTGGGGTTGGCAAGAGGCGTGGGTGTAGCCTGAAGACCAACCCAGACGGCGTTGTTAGTGCTGTAGCGCCGGATGAAACTGTTAATTCTTCTCTCCTCGGCTGCTGTGAGAATGGAAGCCAGGTGACTGTCCCTCCTCCAGTAAGCACATTCAGCCTGCAAAAAGGGGAACAGAACCAACTATTCAGTCATTTATTTTGTGGAGCTCACCAAAATGCTGGCAGCCAGCATGACGTGGTTGGAACACTGGACTGTGACTCTAGAGGCCAGGGCTCAAACCCTGTGAATGACACCCTGTACCTCATTCCATGAAACAGATCTCAGCCAATCATAACCCTTTGCACAAATTCATGCTTTCCCACCGAGCTCCTGCAGTTGCACGTACCTCTGCATCCTCCCAGGAGAGAGGATCCCCAAAAAATTCATAGCAGAACCTGTTGTAGTAAAGGGTCCCAGAAGGACAGCTGGAGCGAGGGGAAGGCAGTGAAATGTTCCGGGTGCCTGCAATCGAGAAAGAGGCATTGAGAGAGAAGATTCATTTGGGCCTGGGGAAACCCTTTCCTGGCAAAGCTATTTCCTGATTCCTACAAATGCAGGAACATTCAAGACCAGAACCAAAAACTCAGGGCAGTCTGGGCCCTCAAAAACCCTGGGCAGTCTGGTCGTCTCAGTGAGAATTTACCCGCCAGCTGTTCCAATTAATCCTTTGTCATTTCTCTTTTTCAGCTGCATTTAAGATGCCTTGCTTCCTCTCTCCTCCTCCCTCTTTCCCTTTTGTCCCCAGCCTGCTTCAGTTGCTGTAACTGTGTTCAAAGTGCCAAAGGAGTTTGCTTAACTGACTCAGCAAGGCAGCAGGGAGAGGGCTCCATCTTGCCCTTCCCAGTCGGCTAAGGCAAAAGCAAAGTGCTGCAGCCTCCCCTAGCTTCCTGCCACCATGACCACCCTCTGATGTTACTTGGCCACACATGTCCCAGTTTTCATCTGTGAAATGTCAGAGGAAATGTAAGGGCAGATTCACTGCATCTCCCCCATCCCTAGCCACTGATTTGCTGCAGGGCTGCATCCAGCTGTGATCCAGGTCCCCTCGCCCACCTGGAGAAGAAGGTGCAGCTTTTGGCCCAGCATCCAGCATCCCCTCCTTTCCCTTAGGGCAGCCAGGCTGAGCCTGAGCACACTCTTGCAGCTGAGCAGGGGCACCAGAGGGAACGGAGCGTGGCCAGGGGGCTGCTCGGCTGCTGTTACGGACCTGGAACAGATGGTGCTATGGAAAGAGGTAATTGCTACCTCTCTCTGCAATCCCTCCCTACCAAAGGCAGCCCCACGTAGAAGGCATTGCAGTAGTCCAACCAAGATGTAATTGTGTGTCACTGTAGCCAGTTCTGACATCTCAAGGAATGGGTGCAGCTGGTGCCAAGTTTTAACTGTGCAAATGCACCCCTTGGCCACTGCTGAGACCTGGGCATCCAGGCTCAGAGTTGATTCCAGGAAAATACCAAGACTGTAAGCCTGAGATTTCGGGGGCCTGTAACCCCATCCAGCACAGGCAGAGTCCCTATTCCCAGATCTGCCTTTCAACTGACCAGGAGTACCTCCAACTTGTCTGGAATAAGCTGCAATTTGTTTGCCCTCACCTAGTCCATTGCTGACAACAGAATCAACCTGTTGCCCAAAATGGAGAGGATCTTCATTCATTTCTTGTAGCCTGGTTGCAATTCTCTAAGAGGACAATGCTAGCAGGATGTTAAGACCCAGTCCAATGGAGGAACTGTCTGGTCACTCAAGGGATTGAAGTCTAGTCCTTTAATTGGATCAGAAGAAAGACAAACCACTCTTGGGTTGGCAGTCTCCCTGCTCACCTTCCACTGCAGGATTAAAGATCAGACAGCCCAAGAGGCAGAGTCCAAAATAGACCACCGGTCTCATTTTCTGGTTCTTCTGGAAAAAGACAACATATAAGAAAATGATCCCGGTATATTCCTCTTCAAGAAAACAAACCAAGACTTGCCCAAACCAGATGCCATGTTGGATTCAAGAATGTACTATCTTGTGTCCTTTCTTCAAAACAGGAAACCTGGGAGGATCAGGACTAGAGCACGTGGAGAGGGGATTCTAAGCCTGAGGTGGGCCAGGATGGCCCTCTGGTGCCATTGATTACAAATCCCATCATCCCCATTCAAGGGTGAGGTGTGATAGGTGATGCAGGACAAGATCATCAACAGGACTGCAAATTGCTTAACCCTTTCCCCTCTGCCATAATTCATATGAAAATGGCACCGATAACAGCAGCCCCCCAGCCAAGCAGCTCTGCCTCCCAAAGAAGGAGAGTTGCTTTTGACTGTATACTATCCAGTTTGCACAGGATGATGGTCTTGAACTGATTCCCCAATGACACCACAACACTTGGGCTTGTGAAGCAAGCAGGAGATGACCCCTTTCCATCCACCCATTCTCCTAAATAAACTCTGGCCACACATGAAGTTGCTACTTGCACAATACGGAGAGCACCCCAGTACCTCGTATTGCCATGCAAATGGGCTTTTATTTAGGAAACTAACATGTGAGAGAAAATTATTATGATCCCATTCCCTGGTGTCAGGGTAGTGTTGCTAGTTTTCTTGCTAGCGTTACCGTCTGGACAGCCCAAGATCTCTGGCATCCCCCTTAATTCTGACGGTTCCACATAGGAGGTCTTTTGTATCCTTCATTGGTAATTGCTCCTGTCTTATAATGGGGGAAAGGAAACCCCTGCTCTGCTTCAGTCCCAAACCCTGCTGGCTTTGATATTTCCACAGGGAGAAGGGAATGATCGCCACTTGATCCAACCTGAATTCTTGGACCTCCCTAAATCCCCACCTTCCAAACATGATCCAACATTTTAGTAAATGATGGCTTAACAATGAGTTCTCAGAACTTCAAACCCTCACTTGCTACTTGGGAAGTTTTAAAAGATCATAGCAAAACCTTCACCTTTTGGTTGAGGAAGGGTGGTGGTGGGAAAGTATAGCACTGGAAAGTATAGCATTTTTGTGCCACTGTGACTAACAAAGCTAAAACCTACATAATTCTGGGATTTGTAGTTTGGTGAGCCACTAGAGTTCTCTGGCACAGAATGGTAAGTAACTCACTAAAGGTCAAACCCCAGGATTCCAAGGGATGGGACCATTACCCTTAAAGTGGTATCAAACTACTATGACTCTGTTGTGTGAAAGAGACCCAAGAGGAGCGTAGCCTGATCTAACTCAAGGTTTCAGATGATTGTATCCTTTTGCGCAGATTGTCCTTCCTAGCATTGGGAAGATGGAGAGTATCTGCTCTCCTCTGGGCAGAAGCGCAAAGTGAGGGGAGGATGGAAGACAGAGGGATAGGGAAAGATCTGGAGAAGATGCTGAGGTTCTCACCTCTTTGCCTGTCTTCCTCTGGGTCCAACTTCTCTCTCTGGAAGGTGTGCTGTATAAGGAGATTGCCTGGCTCTCTGGAATATTTATAGGCAGATGGGGCACTTGTTTTCTGAACAAACAAACCCAACTGGGCGGTCACACTTCAAAGCAAAGAGAATTTTCAGAAGCTGCCCTACCCATGTTAGCAAATCCTCCAGGAAATCAGGCATGGGGGACTCCCCCCTTAAAATCAATTATATTGTGGTCTGCAAGGTCAAGGGAAAGGTCAGAGCTGGGAAATGTTACTTTCTTGGACCACAGCTCACAGAATCGTAGAATCTTGGGAAAGACAAATCGATTCCGGATTTTTGGAATGCAAGTAGAAATTGAAAGCAACTGTCTACAAAGAACTAGTTACTTTTTGTTAATTCCTTTTTCCGTTAACGATAGCATTCTTAAGTTATATTAGGTTTGCAACTGAAGGAGGGGTAACTTTACTCCTTTGGTGATGTAATGAATGCTTTTATATATTTGGTATACTCTCACAAGGAACATATGAAGGGATCTTTTTGAAGGGATGCCATGTAGAGGAGGGAGTGGGCTTGTTTTCTGCTGATCCAAAGACCAGGACAAGGAGCAATGGAGTGAAGCTGCAGGAAAGGAGATTCCTCCTGAACCTTGGGAAGAACTTCCTGGCGGTCAGGGCTATCCGGCAGTAGAATCTGCTGCCTTGAAGTGTAGCGGGATCTCCTTGGTTTTTAAGCAGAGGCTTGATGGGCATCTGTTGGGAGTGCTTTGAGGGTGTTCCTGCATGGCACGGGGTTGGACTGGATGGCCACTGGGATCTCTTCCAACTCTACGGCCCTTTTCGCACGGGCTTTCTGTCGCGCGAGAGCCCCCTGAGCCTCGTGGGAGTGGGAGCGTCGCTCTGCACGACACACTCCCACTTCCACCGCGCTCACGGGGCTGCAGTGGCGCACTCGCAGGTTTTTTGATTTTCGCCTCAAAGCGAAAATCACCCGCGCTCGCGCAATGCTCCCGGCGCCCACGCGCACTTACCTCCTGTGCGGAGCATCGGGGAGGCGGCCGGGTCGCGCTTCCTTCCCTCCGTCCCTGCGGAAGGAAGGGGCGGGGCACTAACGCGACGGACGCGCCAGCCTGCTGCCTCGCGCGAGGGGAGAGGACGGAAGCGCCAGCCTCCTGTTTCGCGCGGGGGGGCACAGACACGCCAGCCTCCTGCTTCGCGCGGGGGGGAGGGCGGCTCGCGCGAGAAGCCTCCTCCGGGAGGCTGCCGCTTCCCCTCGTTCCCGGAAGGAACGAGGGGGAAGCGGCAGCCTCCCGGAGGAGGCTTCTTGCGCGAGCCGCCCTCCCCACTTGCACGAGAAGCCTCAATGCAAAAAGGGCCCACATTTCTATGATTCTGTGCTTCTCTGATTCTATATCCATTTGATTTGCTTTATTTCTGTGTGCAATGAGACTTGTTGCTGCAGTGAAGGATTGTGCTTCGAAACAAGGGTTTTAGAAGTGATATGATTGCCATGTTTAAATATTTGAAAGGATGTCATATTGAAGATGGAGCAAGCTTGTTTTCTGCTGCTGCAGAGACTACGGCCATTTCTGCACTACACTGTTATAGTGCTATTATTCCACTTTCAACACCCTGTGGAACTCGGGGGTTTGTAGTTTCCTGAGGAGTCCAAAGAGCTCTTTGGCTGAGAATGCTAAATGCCTCTCCCTAAGCTGCAAGCCCCAGGATTCCATAGGAGGTTGAAAGTGGAGTAATAGCACTATAACAGTGTAGTGCAGAAAAGCCTTGGGACACTATGGAGCAATGGATTCAAGGTACGAAAAAGGGATTCCACCTAAACATTAGGAAGAACTTCCTGATGGTCAGGGCTGTCCGGCTGTGGAATCTGTTGCTGCCTCCATGGAGTGTGGTGGAGTCTCCTCCTTCCTTGGAGGTTCTTAAGCAGAGGCTGGAGGGCCATCTGTTGGGAATGCTTTGATGGGTGTTCCTGCATAGCAAGAGGTTGGACTAGATGGCCCCGGGGTCTCTTCCAACTCTCTGATTCTATGACTCTATGGTCAGAGCTGTCTGGCAGTGGAATCTGTTGCTGCCTCCATGGAGTGTGGTGGAGTCTCCTCCTTCTTTGGAGGTTCTTAAGCAGAGGCTGGAGGGCCATCTGTTGGGAATGCTTTGATGGGTGTTCCTGCATAGCAAGAGGTTGGACTAGATGGCCCCGGGGTCTCTTCCAACTCTCTGATTCTATGACTCTATGGTCAGAGCTGTCTGGCAGTGGAATCTGTTGCTGCCTCCATGGAGTGTGGTGGAGTCTCCTCCTTCTTTGGAGGTTTTTAAGCAGAGGCTGGATGGCCGTCTGTTGGGAATGCTTTGATGGGTGTTCCTGCATAGCAAGAGGTTGGACTCGATGGCCTCTGGGGTTTCTTCCAACTCTAGGATTCTATGATTCTATAATCCAACCCTGGTGTTCTGGAGGACACTCACACATCTGACGATGTGGCCTCTAGTCCATGAAGGCTCATGCTAGAATAAATGTGTCTTTGTCCTTTTCCATCCTTGGAAATCCATTCCCCCTGGCATGAGAGTCAGTTTCATCTGCCATCTATGTACCACCTTCTCCTTACCCCACTGCCATCTTCCCTTGCCCACCTGATCCTGAAAAAAGCAAAAGCACAGTGGGCAGAGTTTCCTCTCCCGAACTTGAATGAACCTCCAAGGAGGGAGTGAATTAGTAAGTCCATCAAACATCTTCCACTGGTGTTATTTAGGGAGATAGCAGCATCCTGGAAGGAAGGACACAGCTGGTGGATGGAAGTCCTTCTTCTTCTTCTTCTTCTTCTTCTTCTTCTTCTTCTTCTTCTCTTCTTCTTCTTCTTCTTCTTCTTCTTCAGAAAAAGGAACAATACATAACAGAATAAAACAACACAAATAGCTTACATTACTATTTCTCTCCAGATCCTTTATCATCATATACTTATTTAACATATTGTGTATCACATTGATTATATATTTTTATTTCATGTATCTAAGGCCCTTTCCGCAAATAAACGGGCAAAAACGGGACTCACTGGCTCTCTTCTCCATCCGGGTGAGTCCGTTGGGACGAGGAGCAGTGCAAGCTCATCACTCTGCACTGCTCCGGCGTCCAAAATGGCGGCTTCCGGTTGGTGGAGGCTCTCCGCCAACCGGAGAAGCTCGCCAGCCTAATGCCCGCCCCCAGCAGATCTGCAGGCATGCACTTTTGCATGCCTGCAAATCTGCACCAGAGCGTGATGACGGAGCGACACAGAGTCGTGCGCTCCGTGCTTTTAAAAAACCTCTAAAAAGAGGTTTTTGAAAAACATGCTGCGTGACCAGTTCCGGTCGCTCCGGAGTGGACTGAGGTATGGAACTACAAAAAGTAGTCCACCCCAGTCCACTCCACGGTGCAGAAGACCTCCGTTGGAGGTCGCTCTGCACCGTTTTAATAGCCCGGTGTGGAAAGGACCTAAATCTCTTTCTCCTTGTACTCATTATTGCTATAATAATTTCATTCTTAAGTCTATTCTTTTCAACTATATTTAACCTATTGCTAATACTCTATATGATCCAGTTATTAACCATAAACTCTAACCCTAAATGTGAGCTCATTCCCAGTGTTACCCTGTATTATGGGGGTCCCGGGAGGGGTGCCCAAATAACCAAATAAAACACAAGATGGGGAAATTAATTCAAGCACTCTCTTAAGCTAACGAGAGGCAGGGTAACTTAGCAGGGATCTTGCAACCCTGTGTCTACAGCGTCAGGTCAGAAGAGCAGTCAGACAAGTTTTAAAATAACCAATTAATAACTTTATTAATGGACAAACAACAAGTAAGACACAACATGCACACAGCTAGCTAAGAAAGAGAAATAGGAGTTTTCGGGGGAAGATGGGTGATACAACACCTTATCTCATAGTCCTGGAGAGAAGAGGAGGTTGCAGGGAGGAAACTCAGCATGGCTGGCTGAGCAGAGCCCTTCAGACAAAACGACAGCAAGGCGGGATGGAAGTCCAAAGTAGTCCGAAGCAGTCTGAGGAGGACTTGGAATCGGGGACTTTTTATAGGGTGGATTTTACCTACAGGCCATGCCATGCTCGGTGAGAACAAAGGAAATTTGGAACTGGACAAAGGCGTTGGTAAAGGTCAGGTTTTACATGATGAGCTTAGCGCTTGATGACAATAGTATGGCCAGTATGCAAATGGCTCAACATAAAGAAAGTGCCGGCTCTCAGCAGAGCATCTTTGTGTAAAGTCACGCTGAGCAAGGCGGGTTTGCAGGAAGGAATGGTCCCTGAAGCAACGAAAAGGCATTAAGCTGCCTGCCTAAATGGAGTTTTGGAATGTACAACCATTAACGGCCGCGCCTATTTACGTGCTTGTCCGGTGGCCCTTGCAAACACGTGGAGCAGGGTGGCAGAGGAGGTCAAGTCAAGGCCAAATAAGTTTGATATCAAGAGATATCTAGTGCTATCACTGAGCGTATCATAACCATAGTAACACCAGAGCTAAATATGGCCCTTTTCGCATTGAGGCTTCTAGCGCAAGCGGGGGAGGGCGGGTCGCGCGAGAAGCCTTCTCCGGGAGGCTGCCGTTTCCCCCTCCTTCCTTCCGCAGGCGAAGGAACAAGCGGGGAAGCGGCAGCCTCCCGGAGGCAGCAGCGGCTCGCGCGTCCGCCCCCCGCGAAGCAGGAGGCTGCCGCGTCCTCCCCTCCCCGCGAAGCAGGAGGCTGTCGCGTCCGTCGAGGCGGAGGGAAGGAAGCGCGACCCGGCCGCCTCCCCGACGCTCCGCACAGGAGGTAAGTGCGTGTGGGTGCTGGGAGCACTGCGCGAGCGCGGGTGATTTTCGCTTTGAGGCGAAAATCAAAAAATACGCGCTCGCGCAGCGTCAGCCCGTGAGAGTGGCGGAAGTGGGAGTGCATCGTGCAGAGCGACGCTCCCACTCCCGCAAGGCTCAGGGGCTGTCGCGCAACAAAAAGCCCGTGCGAAAAGGGCTTATATTTCAGCTTACTCTACTTTCCAAAATTGTAATTCTTCTTGTGGAGGTGTGACACCTCCCTCTTCTGTTAAAGCCTTTTCCACAAATATTTTCCATGTTGCTTCAAAGTCATTCCTTTTCATTATTCCTTTTTCAACCTTAATTCGACATGTCAACCTATCATTGATTGCAATTTTCCATACTTCTTTAATACCAATCCTTTTTTTTGAAAATCTTCTTGAGTTTTCCATTTTCTCGATATAATTAGCCTTGTTGCAGTTAATAAATTTGTAATTAACTCCTTCGCCCTTTTCCTTATTACCTTTGCTGCACTGCTAATATCTTAATGGGGAATCCCATGTTCACCTTCTATCTTATCTTTTATATGACTGTGAAAGATAAGAAAACAGGGGCAATATCAGCTCTGCTTCTGGGGGGAAAGAAGTCTACTGATGTTGGATTCTTCAAACATTCCGAGCGGCCAAGAAGTCTGCGCCAGGCCTTTTTCAAAAGATGCCGCTCCAGCAACATCCTGGAAGGGCACAGCTGGCCCTTGGGCTTGGATCCTACCCTTTATCAATCTTCCAGCACGGCATTAATTCCTCCTTGTGGATCCCAGCTGCTCCCTCTCTTTTTCCTGGTCTTTGATGCTCCCTTATCGGTCCACCACTCCCCAGCTCTCATCTATACCTGGGATTGTTTGCAACCGGCGCCATCCTTGCTCAAAGCAGGCTCAAAAGAGTCAAGGTGGTTTCTTCCCTGCTGACATAAAGATAAATAACAGATAACTGAACGCCTTCTCTGCTGCTTGAGGGGGGTGAATTCCACGTCACGCTCTCCATTCTTGATTGTCAATGGGTAGTGGAGGTTTTTATTCTATCCATCTTCCATATATTAGATGCCCTGTTGCTTTCTGCACGATTGCTCTGCTTCCCAGAAAAAATGTAGTGAAACTACAGCTGGTCAAAGAAAGAGGAGATCAAACCCGCAGCAGAAAATGGTATTGTGCATTTTTAAATAAACACCACAACAAAGAAATGGTGTTTTTGAGTTTTCCTACTGTGTGTAAGGGGGGAGAGTTTTGTTTTCTGTGGAGGAAGGAAGGGAATCTCCACATAGGCCACTCAATTTATGTTACTGAATCACACGTGGGGACGGGCTGTTAGTCTCACCGAAGAACATCGCTTGGAACAGCAGTGATTTTATCCTACTGCTTCAGGCTTCAGTATTTCAAATCACGACAAATATTGGGAGGGGTGGCTAATACCCCAGAGGACAGGATCAAAATCCAAAATGACCTGGACAGATTGGAGAGCTGGGCCAAAGCTAACAAAATGAATTTCAACAGAGAGAAATATAAGGTCCTGCACTTAGGCAGAAAAAATAAAATGCACAAATATAGGATGGGGGACACGTGGCTGGATAGCAGGACGTGTGAAAGGGATCTAGGAGTCTTCGTGGACCACAAGCTGAACATGAGTCAGCAGTGTGATGCGGCAGCCAAGAAAGCCAATGCAATTCTTGGCTGCATCAATAGGAGTATGGTGTCTAGACTGAGGGAGGTAATGGTACCACTTTATTCTGCATTGCTTAGGCCTCATTTGGAATCCTGTGTCCAGTTCTGGGCACCTCAATTCAAAAAGAACATCAACAAGCTGGAGCGTGTCCAGAGGAGGGCGGCCAAAATGGTGAAGAGCCTGGAAGCCATGAAGCCCTTTGAGGAACAATTTAAGGAGCTGGGAATGTTTAGTCTGCAGAAGAGAAGGTTAAGAGGGGACATGATAGCCATGTTTAAATATCTGAAGGGATGCCATGTAGAGGAGGGAGTGGGCTTGTTTTCTGCTGCTCCAGAGACCAGGACAAGGAGCAATGAATTCAAACTACAGGAAAAGAGATTCCACCTGAACCTCAGGAAGAACTTCCTGACGGTCAGGGCTGTCCGGCAGTGGAATCTGCTCCTGCCTCCATGGAGTGTGGTGGAGTCTCCTCCTTCTTTGGAGGTTTTTAAGCAGAGGCTGGATGGCCATCTGTTGGGAATGCTTTGACGGGTGTTCCTGCATAGCAGAGGGTTGGACTCCATGGCCCCTGGGGTCTCTTCCAACTCTATGATTCTATGATTCAGAGGGAACATGGTTTCTTTGGAAGCTGCATTGTGGATATTTCATTTGGAAAAAAAATCTAGTTAAGTTGCCTGACATTTGCAGCTCCAGGTTTTATTTTACAGAATAGCTGCTACATATGCACACTTAAAAGTACAGCCCTTGAGCCATCGACTAACCTGAAATCCCCCATTTCTTTAACAGAATGACATCTTCAGGATTATTTTCTTGTATTTTTAACAATGCAAACAGGAAAAACCATGCTGCCAAGCATCCTATTAATGGCCACCAACCTTTTGCCTGTGTATGTCCATTTCTGGTCATGACAGAGGTTGGTACTGCTGTGGTACTTTCCCTTCCACAATGGACAAAGCCCCTCATAACTCCCATAGAGCCACTGTGTTATCACGGTTATGGTATGTCTGGTGAGAGCACTAGATATCCTTTTGATATCAAATAATTTGGCCTTGGCTTGACCTTTCTCTGCCACCCTGCTCCACGTGTTTGCAGAGGTCCACCGGACAAGCACGTATTGGGTGCGGCCGTTAATGGTTGTACATTCCAAAACCTCATTCAGGCAGGCAACTTAAGCCTCTCCGTTGCTTTAGGGAAAAAACTCCCTGCAAACTGGCTTTGCTTGGTGCGTGTCTTCACAGAGCCGCATGACCAAGAGCCGAGCCATTCCTGTATATCGGGTCATCAGTGTACCGGCCATACGATTGTCATCCAGCGTTAAGCTCATCATGCAAAACCTGACCTTTTTCCAACTCCTTTGTCCCACTCTAAATTTCCTTTGTTCTCACCAAGCATAGCGTAGCCTGTAGGTAAAATCCACCCTATAAAAAGTCCCCATTTTCTAGTCCCCCTTGGACTACTTTGGACTTCCATCCTGCCTTGCTGCCAGTAGTCTAAGGAAACTCCCCTCAGCGAACCACGCTGAGCTTTCCATCCCTGCAACCCCATCTTCTCTCCAGGACTACGAGACCAGGTGTTGCATCACCCATTCCCCAAAGCTCTCCATTTCTATTTCTCAGTTAGCTAATATATGTCTTGTCTTTCGTGTTGCTTGTCTTCAATAAAATATTATTTGTTACTTTAAAACTTGTCTGGCTACGCTCTCTGACCTGATACTGTAGACATAGGGTAAATGATCCCACCTAAAGTTACCCTGTCTCTCGTTAGCTTAAGAGAGTGCCAGAGCTTAATTTCCCCATATTGTGTTTTTATTTGGTTATTTGGATGCCTCTCCCGGGACCCCCAACATACAGGGTAGCAACAGCAGCCTCCCACCCCCTTCTGTGGCTAGTGGGGAGATCAAACCCAGCGCAGCACTGCACCAGGAGTTGTAGATTCCTGGCACTCCGTGTCTGACTCTTCCAGCTCCAGAGTTACAATACAGTTATGATACAGAGTTATGATACTGTTCTCCATAGCTGGCTCTATGGGACGGCAGGACTGGTGCACCCCCCCCCCGCCAGGTAAGGCCAATAGGAGATAGACTCCCAAGGGTTCTGTAGCGCAGACGCAATCAAAAGCATTCAACGTGTGCAAGTGTGAACCATCTCCCCACCTTGACAACGAGAACTCTGCAAGCAGGTCAGTAACAGAGAAAGGGTGAGGATGGCTCTCTCCAAAGGCACAACGAGGCATGAAATCCCCAAAGGGAAGGCCCCAAGATAAGGCAGGACCATGGGGCGGTCTGAAGGAACGCTAAGTCAGGAGATGGTCATGTTATCACGGTTATGATATGTCGGGTGAGAGCACTAGATATCCTTTTGATATCAAATAATTTGGCCTTGGCTTGACCTTTCTCTGCCACCCTACTCCACGTGTTTGCAGAGGTCCCCCAGACAAGCATGTAAGGGTGCGTCCGTTAATGTTTGTACATTCCAAAACCCCATTCAGGCAGGCAACTTAAGCCTCTCTGATGCTTTAGGGAAAAACCTCCCTGCAAACCGGCTTTGCTTGGCACATATCCACACAAAGCCGCATGGCCAAGAGCCAAGCCATTCCTTTGTGTTGGGCTATCAGCATACTGGCCATACTATTGTCATCCAGCGCTAAGCCCATCATGCAAAACCTGACCTTTTCCAACTCCTTTGTCCCGCTCCAAATTTCCTTTGTTCTCACCGAGCATAACATAGCCTGTAGGTAAACTCCACCCTATAAAAAGTCCCCACTTTTGGGACTTCCTTGGATCACCCTGGACTTCCATTCCACCTTGCTGCCGCTCTGTCCAGTGAAGTTTTCCCCTCAGTTCCCCATAACTGAGTCTGCCTCCCTTCTTGGAACCCCGTCTTTCTCTCCAGGACTACGAGACCAGGTGTCGTATTACCCATTCCCCAAAGCTCTCTATTTCTATTTCCAAGTTAGCTAGTGTGTGTGTTGTCTTATTTGCTGTTTATCCCTCAATAAAACTGTTATTTTTGTTACTTTAAAACTTGTCTGGCTACGCTCTCTGACCTGAAGCCGTAGACATCGGGTAAAAGATCCCAGCTGCCGTTACCCTGCCTCTCGTTAGCTTAAGAGAGTGCTCGACCTTAATTTCCCCATCTTGTATTTTTATTTGGTTATTTGGGCGCCCCTCCTGGGACCCCCAACGTACAGAGTAACAGAGCAGGTCAGCAACAGAGAAAGGGTGAGGATGGCTCTCTCCAAAGGCATGATGAGGCATGAAATCCCCAAAGGGAAGGCCCCAAGATAAGGCAGGACCATGGGGCAGTCTGAAGGAGCGCTAAGTCAGGAGATGGTCAAGAGATGGAGCAACCTTTCCTCCTGAGCCAGGTGCTCTTCCGTACTTCCTGCCCTTCCCCAAGGGGAAAATACTAAACTCCTTTTGCTTTGGAGGAACAAAGGAAAGAGGTTTTGGAGGAGCAACATAGTTTGCGAGTGCCTCTCAAAATGCCAAATGCCGCTGAGTTTGGATGCTGGGCATGTAGCCGTTTGAGTGTCCGCTGGGCTGCCCGAGGTTCCTACAGCAACGCAGCAAAGGGAGGGCCTTTGGACTGTCATCTAGAATTGGGGGGGGGAGCTGTTTTCTTAGGCCATTTCCACACGAGAGTGGAGGAGAGTTTCACTGCGTTTTATAAGCAGCGTTTTTTCCTCCAATGTCCTCCAGTTTCTATCGCGGAAAAGCAGAGAAAAGCATTTGTAGCTTCCGCACGTCAATTCCCCTGGAACTCTTATTCCCCTCCCTCGGTCCGCTCTGCCACCGCGGACTGGACAATCTAATGCCCACCCCTGTGGTGTGAATCGAAGTAGCGCTTTCGCATGTAGGAAAGAACGCTGTGAACCACTTTGGCTGATTTGCTTTGGAGCTTTTCAGTTTTTACATTACACCGGTTTCACAACAATGCGAACCGCTTTAAGAGCTAAAGATGTGCGGAACGAACTACAACAGAATGACATGGAACCGGTTTGAGGTGCGGACGTATTGGAGACACAAGGAGGCCACAGCGACGTATCTCCCTTGTGCGGACAGGGCCTTAGTCTCAGCCGCCCTCCCCAGAGATCAAAATGAAGGAGACCCACACAAGGCTTAGATGCTCAAGAGATAATTTATTATCATTGTCCCAAAGAGGGGGAAAGGGGGGCACCCAAGACCAGCAGAAGCAGCCCAGAGAGTCAGCAAATCACTCCCCTCCATGCACACTTTTTCAAAGGCCACCTGTAAATGTACCGCCTGTTTTATGCACATTCAGGATAGTTTATTCTCAGCTCCTTGCACCACCAGTACCAAGCACACCAAGACATCTTTTTTACGGAACACAGAAAGTGGACCTCCGTTGCAAAATCGAATGGGTCATATTTTACATAATGATTGGACTCCGGGGTGCATTTAAAACCCAGACCGTCATAGAGATCTCAAAATGAGCCTCTGGGTTTGTCTGCTGTCAGAGGGGAAAAAGAATATGGGAAATCACCCTCTTTGGGCAGAAGGGAAGGCAAAACTCTCTTTGTTTCTGCCCTGTGCACAAAAAGTGTCCAAAGCAGAGAAAAGAGGAGACCGGTTGATATGGGGAAAGTTCTCTGGGGTTTTCTTCTGCACCTCCATTTTGCAAAAATGAAACTTCTGTGACCGAGAAAGGAGGAGAAATTGTGCGTCTTGACCCAGCAGCGCTTTGGAAAAGGGATGTTGAAACCATGGATTTGGGAGAGAATCACAGAAACGGGAGAGGGCCTGGACCAATTCTTGGCGCTGCAGCATCCGGGATGTGAGGGGTCTGGCCGGACGGAGTCTCCTCCCTCCCTCCGGTCACAGAGGATCCCCTCTCTTTCGCCCAAGTTGCTGCCGCGCGTCCACTCCGAGCTTAGTCCGAGGCTTTGAACTTGCAAAGGTATGGAAACTTGGAAGAGCAAGAGTATTGAGCCCACCTGGCAGAAGCTGCAGGAAAGAAGGAGAAGAGCAGGTGTCAGGGACTGGGCCACATGAAGGAAAAACTGTGTGGGAAGTCTAAAGACGTGCTGCTGCTGTTGTGACATCTGGGCCCTGGAAGGACACCTGCCTGGGGTCTCAGCCTGGGTTTGGTGTGTCTACTGAGGACTGAGCAATGCGGGACACTTGGAGGGCCAGGCCTCACTTCTGGGAGAAGAAGGATGGATTTGGGGTCAGGAAGCCTACATACCATAAAGACACCAGACCCACCTGTCTGACCTTGGAAGCTAAGTAGGGTCAGCGCTGGTTAGTACATGGATGGGAGACCACCGACAAATACCAGGTCTTGCAGGCTCTGTTTTAGAGGAGAAAACCTCCGAGGATTCCTGGCCTAGGAAAATCCTATGAAATTCATGGAGTTGCTACAAATCCACAGGCAACTCGAAGGCACATACGCACAACAGAAATGGGTGGCTGGGCAAACGAAAGCGCCGATAAGTGAAAAAGCACCTTTTTTTGTTTGAAATCACCTGAAACCTATGCGCTTAGTGAAAGATATTTTTTCTTTGATTCTAGAAGCATAATTGCTGAATTCCTGAAAGACGCCCGAGGAAGAATATATTCTGGATATATTGTGAAATACTCAGTCTATGTTGCAGAATGTCAGTGGAAACCGTTACATCCGGTCCTTCCCTCAGGGGCAGCAGAGAAGAATCCTGCCCCCTCCTCTCTGGAGCACCCCTGGAGGCATCTGAAGAGGGTGATCCCATCACCCCCCAGCCTTTTCCCCACCAGCTCCTTCCACCTTTCCCCATCTGTAGTCTTCTCCATTCCTCTTATCATCCTTCTCTGAACCTGCTCCAACCTTCTCTTTCCCTCTTAAAATGAGGCACCCAGAACAGAAGGTAGGACTCCAGATGAGGCCAGCGCAGAACAGAGGTGGGGGGGGCCTATGACTTTCCTCCCCCCACAGCCTCCCCTCCATCCATGTCTCTCCAGGGAACCTTCATACATACCTCCGGAATACTGGACGCTGGTGAGGGCAATGCATTGCGAGGAGGAGACGGAGGTGCTGGGGATCCTACTGTCCCAGAGAGGGGACCCCGACCTGTATTGGGTGTTGTCACTCCATGCCCAGCTTAGCCTCTGTTGGAGAGAGGAAAGAAAAGGCCTATGAGGAAAGCAAGTCTTCTGGAATTTGGGGCAATCAGGAGCATCAACGCAGGCAAGGATCCTTGGCAGTGAGAGGGAGGGAGAAGTAAGAAAAGAAGAGATGGGAGTCCCAGAACCAGAGGCTGGCAAGACACTGACTGCTTTGGAGACCCTGGACTCTCTGGGATAGATGGGGCAAACCCTGGGTACAGACAGTGAAGTCCTAGAGTCCCAAGAACCCCCTCCCAGTCCAGGAGAACCCTGGTGCCTGAAGGCACAAGCCCAGAGGGAGGTGCCCAAGACAAGGGCTCAGCTCCAAGAAAGGACTACCTATGGGTAAAGACTTTCTTAGAATCCTAGAGTTGGAAGAGACCCCAGGGGCCATCCAGTCCAACCTCCTCCTGCCCTGCAGGAACCCACATCAAAGCAGTCCCAACAGATGGCCATCCAGCCTCTGCTTAAAAACCTCCAAAGAAAAAAGAGACTCCACCACACTCCATTCAGGCAGCAGATCCCACTGCCGGACAGCTCTGAATGTCAGGAAGTTCTTCCTGAGGTTCAGTGGAATCTCTTTCCCTGAAGTTTGCATCCATTGCTCCTTGTCCTAGTCTCTGGAGCAGCGGAAAACAAGCCTGTTCCCCCCTCTCCCAGACATGACATCCCTTCAAATATTTAAACAGGGCTATCATGTCACTTTCTCTTCTGCAGACTATACGTGATCTCTGAAGGCCCAGAGCTCAGCTGTATAAGCCTCGCCCCAGGGGCAATGAAGCTGTTGGAAGCAACCTGGTTCCTGAACTCCTAACTAGTAATGGTTGCATCTCGTTCCCTGGCTGTGACCGATATCCTGCTGGTGCCCGACCTCTGAACTGTGGTTCATTTTGAATCCTACAACCTCCCTGCTTGTTTCTTGCTCAGAACTTGATGAGTTAGACCTTGGACAGTTGTTTGGCCCTGGCTTTGGTCCCTTCCCAGCTGGGTTACATTGCTTCCCAGGTTGACTCTCCTTTGCTTGGCCTTGGCGCTGCCTTCGGCTCTCCTTCTCTTTCCTCCCTGCCCGGTCAGCTTCTGGTGCTGTAGGCCCTGATGGGCCCTCGGGCTTAACAGGTGGACGTCACCACTGAGGGCTGCCCAGAAAAGAGTGGAGCACCGGTATGTCCAAAAAGTAGCCTGTCCAACTTTTGCGTCTGGCTTCCTTCTCAGAAAGGACTGAGAGTTACATGACAGCTGTTTTCCTTTTGGAAGAAAGCTGAGGACAGAAAAGCTGAGTTACGAATGTATAATGCCTTTTTAAGATGGATACGTAAGAATCTTATGGAGCACTCCTCACAGAGTGATTAAATTGATAGCACTGCATGAGATGCTTGTATAAGATGTTAAAAGCATGACGCTTTATCTGCAACTGATAAGTAATGTGCCTAGACAGTGGAAATGTCTATGTTCTTCCTTGAGAGGAATATATATCCCCATATCTACTTGATGTTTAATTCAATAGTTTAAAATAGCCTGCTCCTTCTCTCACTTTAAATATCCTGAGATTCCAGTATTTAGGAATGCCTGAGTCTTATGTTGATGCTAACTCTGCCTCTTTGGACTATACTGTGCTGTGACCAGGTGGGGATGAGAGGGACTTCCAAACGGATACAGATTAGCTAACAAATGGCAAAGAATCCTCAGTCCCGCAGTCTCAAGAGATGAAGTGGGGAACCGTGCCTGTTCCACAGTCCCACCAAGCGTAGACGGGAAAGCAGAGGGATGGAGAAAAGGGCCTCCCCGAAAGATCACGGAGCCCAAGCAGGCACAGACAAGAGGAGAGAGTCCTCCAGAGAGTCTGGACCTGGAGAGGCTAGGAGGAATGAGGCTGAGGAAGGAAGTCCAAGGCTGAGGGACTCACGGTTGGGTTGTTGATGGGTGTGGGAGTAGCCTTAAGGCCAAGCCAGACATGGTTGGGAGAGCTGAAGTGCTGAATGTAACTGGAAACAACTCTTTCCTC